>SJYV01033755.1:42650-68622 GCA_006410875.1 Neotragus pygmaeus
TCTCCTTCCTTTCCATCCTTTGCCTCGCTTTAGTTATGAAGTATTCTTAAGTATCACTGTTTATTAACTTATATTCTAAAAATCATTAGTTTTTAAAAGTATGTCAGTTATTACTGTAAGCCAGATTCCTAAGATGAAGTATTTCATGTTACTTAAAAAATTTAACGAGAGCACTTTTTAATGTTTCTGATAGTTTTTTCTTTCAGTGAGTATGACATTACTCTGTCTCCTCGTTGACCAAAAATCTCAGTGTTCTTCTGATCATCATTTTGACCTTATAACCATTTTATCATACTAAAGATGTGAAAAATATAGATTTGGGTTCAATATATATTCATTAATTCAGTCAAGCCCCAAGGATTCAAAGATGAATAGTGCACAGTCACTGCACACTGACATGTAAGCAAATATAGTATGTAATAAAATATATGAGAAAGATATGAATAATATAATGCAGTAAGTAGTATAATCAGTGTATGCTGAAGGTAGGTAAGTGATACAAAGCATAGGTAACATTTGTTGGGGTGGCCCAGTGAAGACTTGTTAGGGGAGACGACATAATTGTGTTTAATAGGTGACTAAACACTAATAAGTAATAAAACACTGATAAATAGTAGTCCTATCCTGTAGGTTCTATAATTCTATTACTGCGACTTCCCTGGAGGTCCAGTGGCTAGGGCTCTGTGCTTTCCCTGCCTAGGGCTTGGGCTCACTCCCTGGTCAGGGAACTAAGATCCCACAAATTGCATTGTGCATCCAAAAGGAAAAAAAAAATCTATTTAAACATAATAGGCAGAAACTTAGACATTTAAAAATGCAACTTAATTATATGATGTTATACAGTACATGCTAATTGCCAAGCAAATGACACAGCAACCAGCATTTATGACCTATTTCACTACACAACTACATATCTGATTACAAGTAATCCTGACTTAACTCTCTGAGATAGTGATAGTAAGGCCATTTTACAGATAAAGTCACTTGAGATTTACATAGGTAAAATAACCTGAACGTCACACAGCTAAAATCGTATCTGTTTTGACAGACCAACTTTAGAGACAGTATTCTTAATCATCAAAAATGAACATTAGGAACCCAAACGAGAAGCAACAACTTGCCTACTGAGAGCATTTAGAAAAGAATTACAAATAGGTATCATGATGGGTATATTCCAGGCGTGGATATTGGCATAAGTAAGCATTTGGTGGGCAGTTTAGGTAAACAGGAGTATGTTTGAGTAGTCAATTTCTGTAGGAGCATCAAAGAAGATCAGGTTGGAATCTGAAGATGGGATGGAAGCTATTTGAAAAAGAATCGTGAAAATGAGTAATATGTGATAGAAAACTGTAGAGGTTATAAGAGCAAGGGAGAAATATGAGAGTCAGTGTAACATAATGGTTAAGTTCTTGAGTTTCTAGTCTTGTTGATGTCTAGCATGTAAGCTGACTACTCTTAGGTTCCTTATCTGTAAAATGATAGTAATAATATCTATCTCACAGAGATTAATTTGTAAAGCCTGACTTATATACTACACATTGAGCAAATGTTACATGTTATTATTGTTGATGTGTTTTAGTAAATTTAATCTGATAACAGTGCCTAGAAGTCTAGGCCTAAGCATTAGGCCATTAGTTCAGAAATGCTTGAAACGTAGTTGTAGCAGGTAAATACAAAAGAAGGGACAAATACTAGGAATATTTTAGATGAATATCAGTATGTCAAGTGTATATGGCTTTTAAAAAATATATGGTTCTTAATGATGTTTCATAATCATGAGTTCATTGTTATAGTAGCAATTAATAACTGACAACTGAATGTAACTACAGTTTACAAACCCACTAGGACATGTTAATTGAATTTGATTCTTGAACCATTCTGTGAGATACTATTACTTCCATTTTATTAAGGCCCATAGAGATGAAATAATTCATTGAAGATCACACAAGTTAATAAATGAAGTAATTGAAAACTTGCCGTTTCATACTTTTATTCTAGTTTTTTCCTCTTTATTACCCTATTATGACAAGAACTGATGTTCTATCACTGGAAACAGTATGAAGAACTGTTATTAATACTTGAAAGAGTTAATATCTTTTCTTAAGTATCTGCCTTAATATCAAGAAATAACCGGGACATGAAAGGGGAGAGACAAGTTCAGAGTCTACTGGTTATCTAATTTATATTTAAATCCAGTAATATTTGCATATAATCTATTTAGTAGATCAGAATATTAAGTGGCTATGATTTGCCTTTAAAAAAAATCTTTATAGCAAAAATGAAAGTAAACTTTTGATTTTCTGCACAAATCATATTAGGCATTTACTACACTTTGGGTAATTGTAAAATATTTTAGAGTAGAGTTATCTCTTAAGTGTTTTAAAGTAGTATTGATCATGAAACTTTTTGAAATTTACCATCAGGCCAATCGTAGCAGAGTCTACATAGAACTATGCTTCGTGGTGTTCTGGGAAAAACCTTTCGACTTGTTGGCTATACTATTCAGTATGGCTGCATAGCTCATTGTGCTTTTGAATACGTTGGTGGTGTTCTCATGGTAAGTGCTCACATTCAAGAAAATAATCATATAAAATATGTTATTTTTTTAAATTGAAGGAATAGTGTTTGTTTGCATTGGCACTAACGTAAAACAGAAGAACTGTAACTTTTAAATGTGGTCCTGTATTGTTTCTTTCAGGGGCACAAAAGCCCCTATTAATCTAATGAAATATTAGTTTTTACCGTTATTGAATACTCCTTACTGTGTTCCAGGATGTGTTTGATATTTATGTTTATTAACTCATTTACTCTCCTATACTCTGTGATATACATATTATTGTTGTTTAGTTGCTAATCTGTGTCCAACTCTTTCGTGACCCCATGGACTGTAGCCCACCAGGCTCCTCCATCCATGGGATTTCGCAGGCAAGAATATTAGAGTGGGTTGCCATTTTCTTGTTCAGAGGATCTTCCTCACCCCGGGACTGAATCCACATCTCCTGCGTTGCAAGCGAATTGTTTACCACTGAGCCACCAGGGAAGCCCCTGAACTACTTATTAGAAATCTACTAATAGTATGTACATGAGGAAGATGAGGCTTAGAAAGCTCAAGTAATTTTCTACAGGTCCCACAGTTCCAAGTAGACTTGGAATTTCAGCACATATTTCTCTGATTTTCAAACATCCTACTTTTCAACTACTGTGAAGAGTGTCAATAACTGTTACTAAAACAAATGATTTATTCAGCCTTGTGTCAAAATTAAAATGTTAAGGCTATCCTTATCCCAGTGTATTTTCTTAATATTGCATCATAAATCTATCAACCATGACAATACTCACCTTTTGTCATGTAAATGAAATAATAAATTGGTTGATTGTTCAGTCAGTGAGTTTTGCTATTGGTGTTGCTATGTTTACAGGTTTACCCTAAAGAGATTTATAGTCGTATAATCTCAAGTTGGAATAATTCTAATAACTATATTTAGGCAAATAAATATATCTAACTGAAATTCCCCTCTGATTTTTTTTATTAATCTGTACTGATGCTTCCAATAGACTACAGAAATAGCAAAAAAACTTTCATTGTGGTCTTTTTTTCTGCCTGAGTAGGAGTTTCTGAGTAAAAAGTTTTATTTACATACAACTGAATTGAATGACAACTGTTGTATTTAGATTTTTTAGATTACAGTGATAATATACTACAGTTTTGAGTTGTAAGTTCAGTTCAGTCACTCAGTCGTGTCCAACTCTTGGCAACCACATGGACTGCACGCCAGGCTTCCCTGTCCATCACCAACTCCCTGTTTATATGTACCTCATAACTGTTTTGAGGTATATATGAAGATTATTGTTTTAAGACACACTAATATGAAATTTTTAAAAGTGCTTCTCATTATGCCAATATTTTTCAGTAGAAAATGTAAGTTGCAGCCCCCCAAAATGAATAAGCTATTCTCTTGAAGAGAATGAAAGATACCAGTTAGTTGAAAATAGTATGATACACTTGCTAAATTACTATCATAAGCTTCTGGATGATATTTGGCCATAGCAAGAAGGAAAAAATCATTAATTGTTCATTCAACAAGTTTGTGTTGAGTGTCAACTTTATGTTAGGCACTGTTCTTGATCTTGGTTAGCAATTGGGAACTTAAGAGACAAAGTCACTGCTCTCAAAGCACTTAAATTTTACAAGATGGCCAAAATTTGGAACCAGAGGTAATGTTATTCATCTTTTATAATATTAATAAACCATTTTAAATATATTTTGCCTGTGTTTCTAGATTTGCTGGCTTCTCTATAGAGTTGACCTTCTCTCGGAGCTACCAGCTTATTATAAATCATCCTCCAAGTTTAAAGAACATTTGCTTGATTTTCTTTTAAGCCTGATCAGATATTTACATTTTAAAAAATTTTCAAGTTAAGTTTAAAAATTACCTCTCTTTCAGTGTTCTGGACCATCAATGGAGCCTACAATTCAAAATTCAGATATTGTCTTTGCAGAAAATCTTAGTCGACATTTTTATGGTATCCAAAGGTAAATTTCTGTCACAAATTTATTAAGTTCATGGTGAAAACACACATATATATTGTGTCTTTTCTGCAGTTTCTTAATGTTAGCTTTAAAAAGTCTTCTGTAAATAACCAAATTAATGACCAACTGGATGAAATTTTGATTCAGATTTTTTCTCTCACTGTGAGAAATTTTAATAGTCTCTCAAAACACACAGTCTCTTGGATCGTTTGAACTAGAGACTTAGGAGCCAGTTACATATTCGAATCTTAGTGATTTGATTTTTTAATTTTCAATATAATCCTGCATTTCTATTGGCGACTGTCTTATTCTCTATAGTCTGTGATGGGCAGTTGATGACTTTTAGACTGTATAGCACTGTATATTGCTGGGAGCCAGGAATCCTATCTATTATGAGTTTTCTGATTAATTATATTAAGTTACAAAATTCCTCGACAAATATTATTCACCACTAAATCTTTTAAAATCCTGTTCTAAATGGTGTTTCCAATCCTTAAGATATTATTTATTCTACTTAACTCCTGGAGTGTTATTTCTTCTGAATTGGTGTTAAGTATTAATCATTTAATGTAATTTCTAAAAGGAACCTCTTTGAGTCCTTAAAATTTGGGGTCCATTAGTTTTTCATAATTCTTAAAAAATAAATCTGTATTACATTTCATCTTTAGAAAATATAAATTTTACTCACTTGAGCTGTTATTTATCTTATGGCATAAGTAAGTTTAGGCACTCCTCTTTCATTATTGACCTTTTCTGTAGTATATTCCACATTACTGGAAAATCATCAAGAACAGTGTAAAACTGTTCTTTGCATTTACTGATCTTCCACCGTCTTAGATTCTGTAGATAGAAACTCTCTCTTCCTCGAGCATTATGGTCTAGCTTGGGCCTTAGGTAATTCTTCAGATCTTTTATCCTCAACAACTTCAGGATACCTAATTGATAGATATAAAATAAAGTTTATATAACAGGTTATATTCTAGCTTCCTTTTCTTTTTACCTTATATCAAAATAAATTATTACAGTTTTCGGATTAACTAGAGACCTAGATTCACTACAACGTAAAGACAAGCATCTGTTTTCCATGCTAATCACAGTCTTTAAGCATTCTTAACAAGAAGCTGGATTCATTGGCTAAATGGTTTCCGAATGAATACTTCAATATTGGCGCTTTTGGAGGGGATACTCTTTGGAGTCAGATGGATAATATAAATAACTATATTTAGTAAACAAGATTTTTTTGAGTTTCATTTTGTATTCTGTTCATTCAGGGAACCCATTAGCTGGAAAGACAGCTCAAAATTTGGCATTTATGTGAGACATACCAAAGTAACTTTTACAACCAAGGTATTCAGTTGGTAACTCTACTTTAAAAATATTACTATACTGAATATTTTTTTCATTAATCTGCAGCACAGAACTGAAATTTCAGGGGAATCTCTGACACCTGACAAGAGAAACTCTTGTTAGCTGCCTGTTTCTAAAGACAGAATAGCCATCCATTTAGGGAAGATAAATTCTACATATCTGGTATCTAAGACATGGATTTTTCAGTCCAGTGGACAGAACTCTCATGCTTGAGACAGTCATCCCTTATTACTACTCACTCTTTGAACAGTCAGTGAGCACTTCATTTATAAGATGTATTCTACCCTATAGAGAATGTTAAGGTTGAGTAAGAGGTTGATTTTTCATCTCAAAAGCTTATAATCTACTAGAATAATAAGGATAATTATAAATGATTTAGGAAAATTTGAATCTTGTTCTGTAAGTTTATTTTCAAATGCTATTTGAAAGAGTTGAGAATTCTCGGTAATCTTTTTCGATCTAAGTTCTGTGCCTATAATATCTGGTTAGACCACTGGAAGTACAGTCTACAGTAATAATGCTTTCTATAAAAAAACCTGACTAAATTATAATCTTTTATGTTACCATTCAAGTGCTGTTTGTTTTGAGGGTCATGTTGATTATTTTGTTAACAAACTTAAGCTGAGTAAGACTCCCACGGAGAACATTTCTTTCCCCAAAGCTAGCCGTAATCAACTTTATAGTATGTTACATATGTTACAGTATTTGCAAATTTCTTCCTCTGAACAATTCTGCTGCCATAGTTCAGTTGGTTGGAAAGAGATGCTTTATCCTGTTTTCAAACAAGTCTAAGCCTTATATTGCACTCCAACTTATAGAGTTTAGTGTTTTAATAGCATTCAGCTCTTATTAAGAATAGCCTGAAGAAATGACTATTCTGAATACTGTTGTAATTTCTGTTAAATTTCTGATAAAGATGCTATGTTTACTTTCCTTACATACATATCTTTTCTTCTTTGATTTAGTTGTTAAGAAAAATTTTGTCATACTTTTCAAACTAAACCTTATTTTATTAGTTAATGATTGGCAGATAATAATCATAATTTCTTTTTTAACTTGACTACCAAAAAGTTTCAGACTCATGATAATATTTACAAATAGCATTAACTAGGTTTCTGATTTAACCATCATCTTTTATTTTTATGACTTTTGATTTTGATATATGCATCTTTTATCATAAGCAGCATCAGATTATTTTAAGAACCTGGTACAGACAATAAGTAAATATATTAAATCCTTTCAAGTGTGAGCAACAGAATTCATTTAATGTCATTTCATGCAGAAAGTTTTGTATTCTTTTTGGTTGGGAAATTAGTCATATATTTTTGTCTCCTTCCTTTCCAATTTTAAGTATCTTACTTAGTCTTCTAATATATGCAAATTGTTACTTATTCCATAAATCATCTCTTCCATATGTAAGCCTATCCATATTGGTGTTATATGTATGATATGCCAGTTTATTTTTTGTATCGTATGTTTGGATTTTTTAGTATTTTTTCTGGCTAAGTCTTCTGATAATTTTTCTTCACATATAAGTCTTTTTGACTGTAAAATGAACTATCTAGATTTATATAATTTACATGCTGCGATTTCTCAGTTTTTTAAGCTCTAGGGAAACATAGATGATGTCTCTACCTTTATATATGCTGTAGAGTCAGTCAGTGTTACAGGCAGGGCAGTAAAATTTGCTTGGTTATTTTGGTGATATTTACATGAATTGCTTTTTTATAGTTTTGGTTCTAAAAATTTAGACGCAGAGTAACAGACTAAGTACAGTGCAAGAAGGTAATTCTTGTGGAATTGTCAAAAATTTTAGAATCTTCTAATAGTTTTTCCATCACTCTTATTTTCGGATTCTGACCCATAAAGTTAGTCTCGAGGTTCTCAAAGCTGGTAAATGTATGGGAGGGTTAGTATGTGAGAGGATAAAGGGTGTGGCTTTAAGTTGCTTTATAAAAGTATAGTAGCAGTGCCATGCATGTGTTTATGTTTAATAATAACACTGACTTTCTTTGACTTTTTCCCCTCAGAGGTGACATTGTGGTTGCAAAAAGCCCAAGTGATCCAAAATCAAGTATTTGTAAAAGAGTAATTGGTTTGGAAGGAGACAAAATTCTCACCAGTAGTCCAGCAGGTTTCTTTAAAAGCCATAGTTATGTAAGTAACATTTCAATTATGTTATTCATTGGTATCACAGTTGATTAACATTAACTGAATACATTGATAAATGAAAATAACTTTTATTCATGTTTGAATATAAGTTAAAATGATGCATTCAGTAGAATAAGAATATGTAAGTGTTATATTTGTATCACAAACAACATGACCGTCAAAATTTATATATTTTATTTCGTTTTAAAGCCCCATACAAACATCTCAGTATTAGTTGTTGAAGGCAGGATTCACCAGCGGTGTCAAAATATTGGGCAAAAGTTTGAAGGAAAATAATAGATTTGCATAGTCTTAAAGTATTTCTCCCACGGTATTTTTCCAAAGGGAGAGATAGTAACTTCGTGGAGGAGAAACCTGTCAGACACTACCTTAACTGCGTGATCAAGGTTAACTTCACCAGTAATACGACATGTCAACATAATGTAGCCCTGAATTGAAGCACTGAGAAGAGCACATCACTTTCGTGGTATTCTTGTAACAAGAAGTCACAGCCTCAATCTAATCATGAGAAAACAGCAGACAAACCATAATTGAGGGTCATCCTGCAACATAACTGACCAATATTCTTCAAAAATGTCAAAATCTTTAAAAAAGGAAAGTCAGGGATTGTCATAGATTGGAGGAGACGAAGGAGATGTAACAACTAAATGCAATCTGCAATTCTGGCTTAGTTTTTCCACTGGGTTGTTAATGAAAAATTTGGTAAAATCAAATGTAGTCTTATAGTTTAGGGTTTTTTTTTTAATCCTATTTAAATATTCAGAATAGATATTTTGTATATCTTTGGTGTAGTCAACGTACCAACAGAGTTAGGAAAAAAGAGCAGATGCAGTAGAGTGGAAGAGCGAAGAGCATGCAGTGTGTCAGCCCTCTTCACCAATCACATGACTGCCAAGACAGAACTTGTAGCTGGGGTGGGCGGGGCAAAGAGGGCCTTCTGTTTACTCAGCATGTGCTGCTCTTACTTTAATTATAAATTTTTTTTCTACTTTTGTTTAAATTTTCTGTGTCACTATCATTTTATTAATAGAACTGTTATATCTATTAAGTAACTTTATCTTCATCCCCAACGTAAACATATAATTAGGAGTTGAATTGTCTTCATCATCGTAAATTTATTTTTACCTGTAATAGCCTCTGTTGCCCCTATTAAGTTTGATCAATCTGTTATGTATTTATCTTCCTAAATAGATTATGGTTCAGCTGTGCAAATGTTTATTACACTTTTGATGTTTATTACTATGGTGCTAAACATCATAGGAATCAATAGCTGATGGTGATCCTAATGTTAAAGTTGAGAATGTAGTATCAGGTAACATATCAGTATTTTTCTGTGGTCTTCATCATGGATACTTATCCTTTTGTTTTTCAAATATGTTAGTTATTTACATAATTATTTCACCATCACATGACTGTTACCATTTCATGAGGCAGTCTAGTCACTTCTAAGTTGCTTTAGCAACAAGCATATACTTGAGGCCAGAATTTAGCTCAGTTCAGTCGCTTAGTCCCGTCCAACTCTTTGCAACGCCATGGACTGCAGCATGCCAGGCTTCCCTGTCCATCACCAACTCCTGAAGCTTGCTCAGACTCATGTCCATCAAGTCAGTGATGCCATCCAACCATCTTATCCTCTGTTATCCCCTTCTTCTCCTGCCTTCAATCTTTCCCAGCATCTGAGGCCAGAATTATCAACAGACAAATGACAAGACATATAAATGATAACAAAACATATAAATTTCTGGGTACTTGTGTGCAATTGTACTTTGTACAGTGTGCACACCGCTGTTGTTGTTTTCTTCTGAAATTATTAGAAGAGGAATGTTAGGATGAAAGGATTTAGATAAAATCTCTGCTAAGTAATCAGAAAAAATAACCAGGGGACTATAAGATGTACTTTTTTATATATGTATAAATATTCTTTTCAAGGAAAACATCCTTTGGATTTTTATGTTTGATGAGAGGATAAGTTAGGAGGCACTGCTGTTTTGTTCCAGATGTATTCCATTCACTTTAGTGTGTATGTTATAAATGTACAAACAATTGTGATAATTTTGGTCAACACTTATCCTGTATTTACTTTGTACCAGAATAAGTACAGGGTAAGTGTTGAAACTCTTTCAAGGATTGGTTTATTTAATCATCACGACAGTAACCCAGTAAAGGTAGTTAGTAGTAGCATTTAACAGACAGGAAAACTGAACAACAGGGAGGTTAAATAAATTGCTCAATTGCAAACAGTAAGAGAAACAGTTGGAATTCAAACACAGATAGCCTGGCTCTATTGAAAAATTTGTATTTTTTACTATGCCAGTACCACTTCTCCCAAAGAATCCTCCACTTACTATTCTTATTTTTGCTCTTATCTCCTCAAATTGTACTTCCCTTACAATGTATTTGTCTTAAAACATGTTTAAAAAGAAAGGCAGCTATTTCTGATAAAGGCTAGTATTAGTTCTAAAGACAAGACAGTGATTTTTGAAGGCTTCCCATCCCCACCAGTTTTTTTAGGCTGAGTTTTTTAAACCATTAGAATTGTGTAGCTATTACTGAACTACTTTAGCAGATGTGTTCCATTAATCACGGTGATTTATAACAAAAATTCACCCAAGTTTGGAGCACTCTGAAGTGATATCCAACCTGTTTGTAATCTGCCCCTCTAGAGTGTTCCCTTTTCCAGCTATCTCAGAAGCAGACTGGTGCTGTATTTTATGAGAGGAGTTTCTTTCCCATATCTGTGCACCCTTTCAGAAAAATATTTGTTGTTTATAAGTTATGAAGACAAAGCTATTCAGATCTTGATTGAGCTGCATAATAAGGATGATGTGTATTAAATATGTTTTGAATTTCAGGCAAAAACAACAACAACATTCTTTTAAGTAGGTGCTTCAGAAAGCAAAGCGCCAAAATTTTCATTTGGAACCTAGAATATAGAGTTTAGCATATGAAAGAATTAGCATATTATTTTTAAGTTGGCGAAAAAGAACATAAACATTTAAGTGATGTGAAGCTGTTTTATTCATTCCAGAGTTCCAAAAGTCCATATGGCAAGCAGTAAAGATGATTTATTTTTACAGTAAGCATTTGGAAACTAAGCAGTCCCTATCAAGGTGTTAACTGTGGTGGTTTTGCTTTTTTTTCTGGTACTGAGGCTAGTAATTTTTTCCCTTGAGTTATGGGCTGAGCATTGGTACTAGGAAATGAGCTTAATTTGTGACTCTCGAAAGAAACAAATTTTACTCAGCTCAAACATCTTGAATAACTTGCTTTTCTATACTATAGGAATTCCTCAGTTACCTGCTAGAAGCCACTAATTTGCCAAAAATAATTTAATTGGAAGAAGCATATAGCAGGTAGGAAATACATTAAATGAACTAGCATTCTTCTCTTGATCAGCACAGCAGGTGATTTAACATAGACTCCACTCTCCTGAGGATTATAGGGCCAAGACTCGGGAAATATGGTAAAATTTTGTTATAAAGCTAATAAAGAAACAAAGAAAAACACTTTATACTCTTTCTCAGGATAACATTGTGTGATAGTTCAAAGCTGTGATTTTAATTCATAGGGTAACTGGGTTACAGTTAGGCATTTTGAAATACAGTAAGTTCTATCAGCAAACAATCATGCTATAAAACCTCCCATCCAAACAAACAGACCTTTTGGGTACCATGTCCTGCTTTAGGAAAGAGTTATGCGTACTTACCAATTCCCCTGTGAACTTTATATTCTCTTTTGAACTCATTCCACTTAGACTTTGATCCCTGGGAATTCACTGGAGCGGGTCTCATGAATGTTCCGTTGTTGATCCAGTGGTCAACTTTCAGTCCTTCTTCCACTTGACCTACTGTTAGTATTTAAAGTAGTTGTTCTTCAGGCCTGGTTTCACTTAGTTTGAGGAATACCACTGTCTTTAGGTTTTCTCCTTTTTCTGCTTCTTCCGAGTGTCCTTTGTTGATTCCTCCAAATGTTGGAGTAACTAAGGGTTTGTATTTTAAACTTCTTTTGTTTATATACGCACACATAAGGTAACCTAATCCTGTCCTGAAGTTTTAAATACTGTCTAATTTAAGTTCTAAATTTATATCAACCACAAATTCTTTCCTGAACTCCAGAATCATATATCTAATAGTCTGTCTAATATTTTCCTCTTGAACTTAGTATGTCCAAAACTAAACTCCTGATTTTCCTTCCACAACTGGATCCTCCCTCACATATTCCCAATCACTGAAAGGCGACTCCATTCTTCTGCTCACTCAAGTCATAAGCCTTGGAATCATCCTTGCCTCTCTTCCTCTTTCACCCTCTCATCCAGTCTGTTAGTAAATCATGATGATTATATCTTGGTTTGAAATTAGGAAAGGAGTATGTCAAGGCTGTATATTGTCAACCTGCTTACTTTTATGCAGAGTACCTCATGCAAAATGCCGGGCTGGATGAAGCACAAGCTGGAATCAGGATTGCTGGGAAAAATATCAGTAACCTCAGATATGCAGATGACACCACCCTTATGGCAGAAAGCAAAGAAGAACTAGAGAGCCTCTTGATGAAAGTGAAAGAGGAGAGTGAAATGCTGACTTAAGATTCAACATTCAAAATGACATCTGGTCCCATCACTTCATGGCAAATAGATGGGAAAACAATGGAAACAGTGAAAGACTTTATTTTCGTGGGCTCCAAAATCACTGCAGATGGTGACTGCAACCTTGAAATTAAAAGACACTTGCTCCTTGGAAGAAAAGCTATGACCAGACTAGACAGCATGTTAAAAAGCAGAGCCATTACTTTGCCAACAAAGGTCCATCTAGTCAAGGCTGTGGTTTTTCCAGTAGTCATGTATGGATGTGAGAGTTGGACCGACCATAAAGAAAGCTGAGCACCAAATAATTGGTGCTTCTGAACTGAACTGTGGTTGTTTTAAAAAAAATTCTTTAGAGTCCCTTGGTCTGCAGGGAGATCAAACCAGTCAATCCTAAAGGCAATCAGTCCTGAATATTCATGGGAAAGACTGATCCTGAAGATGAAACTCCAATAGTTTGGCCACCTGATGGGAAGAACTGACTCACTGGAAAAGACCCTGATGCTGGGAAAGATTGAAGGCAGGAGGAAAAGGGGATGACAGAGGATGGCATCACCGAACTCGATGGACATGAGTTTGAGCAAGCTCCAAGACTTGGTGATGGACAGGGAAGCCTGGTCTGCTTTATTTAGTCCATGGGGTTGCAAAGAGTTGAACGTGACTGAGTGACTGAGCTGAACTGAACTGATATATTGTAAATAGAATTCGACCACACATTGCTACCATCACCACTGCATCCTGGTGCAAGACAAATTTATCTTACTCTTGTTTTCTTGTAATAACTTCTGATCTTCTCTTTCTGCTTTTATCTTTCCCAACTTTTTCAAACTAAAAAGCCTCTTGATGAAAGTGAAAGTGGAAAGTGAAAAAGTTGGCTTAAAACTCAACATTTCAGAAAACGAAGAGCATGGCAGTGGAAACAGTGTCAGTCTTTATTTTGGGGGGCTCCAAAATCACTGCAGATGGTGACTGCAGCCATGAAATTAAAAGACTCTTACTCCTTGGAAGAAAAGTTATGACCAACCTAGATAGCATATTGAAAAGCAGAGACATTACTTTGCCAACAAAGGTCCGTCTAGTCAAGGCTATGGTTTTTCCTGTGGTCATGTATGGATGTGAGAGTTGGACTGTGAAGAAGGCTGAGTGCCAAAGAATCGGTGCTTTTGAACTGTGGTGTTGGAGAAGACTTGAGAGTCCTTTGGACTGCAAGGAGATCCAACCAGTCCATTCTGAAGGAGATCAGCCCTGGGTGTTCTTTGGAGGGAATGATGCTGAAGCTGAAACTCCAGTACTTTGGCCACCTCATGCGAAGACTTGACTCATTGGAAAAGACTCTGATGCTGGGAGGGAATGAGGGCAAGAGGAGAAGGGGACAACAGAGGATGAGATGGTTGGATGGCATCACTGACTCGATGGATGTGAGTCTGAGTGAACTCCGGGAGTTGGTGATGGACAGGCAGGGCTGGCATGCTGTGATTCAAGGGGTCGCAAAGAGTTGGACACAACTGAGCGACTGAACTGAACTGAACTGACTCTTCACATAGTAGCTGAAATCATCCTTTTTAATAATGATGCTTTTTAATAGAAATAATGTTAGACTCCTCTGCCCAAAAAGCCCAGTAGCTCCCCATCTCATAATAAAAGCCATGGTCCTTTTGATAGCCTAGAAGACCCACACCCTTCGTGCTCCTTGTTCTTGTATTTAAGTTTTATTGGAACACAGGCACACTCATTCATTTATGTATGGTCTGGGACTCTCACTAAAACAGCAGAATTGAGTTATAACAGAGACTCTATGGCCTGCAAAGCTTGGGCTCTTCACTGTCTGGCGTTTTACAGAAAAATTTGCTGACCCTTGCTCTAGAATATAAGATTCTTAATGGCAGGGATTTGTTTTCATCTCAGTTAATTCCCCAACTCCTAATCTTTTATTTGACATCTGGTAGATACTTTAAAATACTTGAAGTTTAGACGAATGTCCATATAACTATAGAGTCTGATGGTGTTTTCTTTTAGTTTCTGTTCTATTCAGTTTCTTCTTCTGGTTTCTCGTGCAAACTTGCTCTGGACTAAAGTGCATGATGTTCTATTTTTCAGTGATATAGATGTTCCTGTACTTCAATACACTGTATGCTAATACTGAACTAGCCAATATGTGTTCGTCCTAGTCTTCATAGAATACTTGAAAACTCCACCTACTTCCATGGTAGGGCTACTTGACCATCTTGCATAATTGCAGGTGAAAGTTGTAGAAGATACTGGAATGCCCCTGTTACTTTGTGCCAGGATAGCATTGTGCTGATTAAACGTTTATTTCCCTAAGTGACTTCTGTTTGATAGATTTTACCCCTTTTATTAGAGCAGACTAAAAATCACCTGCCTCTGAATGAGGATTTTACCCCTTTTATTAGAGCAGACTAAAAATCACCTGCCTCTGAACGACTTAGTTTGGAGTACTCTGAATTTGGTCTTGTCTGGCTCTTCTAAAGGAATGGTGGAACCTGAGGTACCTTGGACTTACTACCTTACTGTCGTTTTGAGGGAAGATATAATTTCTCAGAAATGGTATGGCAGTTTTGTTACTATGAAGGCTAAAGTTGCTTTTGCAACATGTATTACCCACTAATTAAGTGGTGTGGTAAAGAGAGTTTTTTCTACATTTCCTTAGAAATGATGTGCTTTTGGACATATTTAACTACTCTGCAGATGTTTTGTTCTTTTGATCCTTTTATTGGTTGGCAGCATAAGGATGGATAAGTTATTACTGGATGTTGGTAAACTTTCCTTTAAGTATAAACTGCTTTCCAGTGGTTGGTTATTATAAAATGAAGAATCTTCTTTTCTAAATCTTTCAAATAATTAAAACTATTTATTGAATTTCAGTTTTTCAGCCATAGTGGCCGCTCTGTATTGGAAACGAGCATGGTAGTAGAAATATGATTATGGAGATTTCATTATTTTCCTGTAGTTAAAACATGGCAATCTTCTGCTACTGTTAAAGGAAACATCTGTACTTACTAGAAAATTTTCTCTTACTTTTATTTTTGACCTATGAAAGATCAAGTTATATAAAGCTTTTTGGTTCTCAGTAACATGGATTCCAGTGTCATACACAAAAGGTGAAATGTTCATCAAATCCTGGTTTGTTACCACAGTAGAGTAGGTGGATGAGAAATGTATTTTGTCTGCTGATCCTGCCAGCTACGCCAGTTGTCTCACTCTGTATCACTGTGCGCACTGTTCCTTAACCCCAGGGTAGGTGAGGAGGGAGCTAAGAGCCTGGAGGAAGACTGGAGGAGCCGTAGGAATTGCAGACACTTTTCTTCTCTCCTGGCTGACACAGCAGCCATGGCACCAGCCAAAACATAACCGTAACATAGTCCACCAGGGCATTCAGGTGAGGCTTGTATGTACATACTTACACACCAGCAGTAGCCTGTGCAGTACCTCCTGATGAGCATGAACAATGCTATCAGTGATCTCAACTGTTAAAACTATTTACAAAACTTGGGGCAAGAGCCCTCACCATGCCATCTTGGCTACTTTGCTCTTGCCCTACATATTTCTTACATTTTTCTTTTTGTATTATAGAGTATGTTAGTAACAGTATACTTTATTGTAACTTATTTATAACATTTTGTAACAATTTATAACATTTTATACCTTTACAACCTTGTTATTGGCAGAAATGTAAGAAATAGAGTTTTACTTTTAAAAAAGAACTGATTAAATGTTCTAAGGATGCTCTAGTCTATAGTGTTCTTAAAAAGAAAACTTTGAAATGGGATAAGATGCAGGTAAAAAGCTATTTTACTGTATATTGAGAAGTATTTATATAAAATTGCAAGCTGAAAAGTAATCTAATTGGACAACATTAGAAAATGGGCACTTTATAAACACTGATAACTACCAATGTGTCCTGTGTATTTAGGTTGTAGTCCAAATCTTTGAATATCCTAATGCTGTTTTTTTATTTGTTTAAATGTCATTTACTTTAGCTAAAAGTCACAACCATATGGTCTTCTATTGCCACTTGTATTATAAACAGCAAAAGTACTTCTTTGTAGGGAGAGGACTCCTCAGATTGAAAGGGCTTATTTATTATAAGTTGCTGATACACTGAATCCTTATGTCATTTAAACAGAAGAACTACCTAATAATGTCACCTATTACAACTAGGATATCTAAACAAGGGACTTGCTTTTTGCAGACTATAGTGATAAAAACCTGTGCTTCACATCCATTTCTCAGCAACGGCTCCCAGGGTAATCAATCATGGCATACTGCTAATGCCTTGATTGCAGCTGATGCAGAGGAAATTTGTTTACTTTTTTGCTAAGTGAAGTTCACTGCGGAGATGACGTGACTTTTTCATCCTATAGCTAACACAACTCTGAAGATAAATTTGACTTAGTGTTTACAATTCTGAGGTGTTTTCTTCTGATGTTAACACTAAAGAATCATCTTTGAGACCCTCAGTACTTAAGCATTTTCTGATGTGTTCCCTGAACATTTTCGGAATATTTTGATCTTAGCTTAACAATAACATGTAGTTTATAAATATTATTTTATAGAACTGTATTTTATCTTAATATGTGTTTGAATATGTATTTGTGAAAATCTACATTTCTGTTGAAACAGTAGCAACTGTTCCTGAAATTAGCATGTTTTGCTCACCTGAAAATATTTTGACCACTCAGAATTGGAAAGTCAGTGCCATTGGTGAAATTCTGGGGAGGCATTATGCAATTCAGTAAAATGCCGTATTACATGTAGTTTTATCTACATGTTATATGAGACCTGTGTACACTTAGGCTGCTTAAAAGTAATTGGGAAACATTACTAAGAATGAAATTGTAATGCTACTGTTCAACATAAGCATCTAGATAGACTCGCACTCTGATAGTAGTAAAGAGAATGTGTTCTGAGTGGCTTCCGGAAAGCTGTCGTTGACCAGGTGGAATATAGTCAAATAAACAACTGAATGAAATTCTTCTCTTACCACTTTGGGTAATTAAAATCCTACAGGTTTCTATGACCCACTTAATCTATAAAAACATTCTCACTCTACCTAAAATAAGAATGGAAAAGAGGAATTACAGATTTAAAAGCAAATATGAATGTTATAAAAGAATTGAAGATAGTAGATTAGCTGGAAAATACTGACAGTATAAGCCATGATACTACTTATATAGATATCTGAATGTACTTTCCTCCTGGATTGGAATTTTCATAAGAATTGTTCAGTTTGGCATAGCTGGTTTACATCTCTACTATTAATACACATACAGAACCAACAGGGAAAGAAAACAAAGTACTTAAAACTATAGGGTAAGTAATTTAAAATTCTAAGATTGTAACTCAAGATTCTGATCTACTTCCTGTACATTGTGTGTTTAAATCTCTAAATCAGGAAGGATTTAGAGAAACCTTCTGTCATCAGAAGACTTGAAATTTGACTTCCCTTATGTAAAGAAAGTCAGAGTAGGTCTGGGGACATAGACTGATAGGGACTTCTGACCCTAACGGCAAATATACCTAACCCCAAAACAATCCCAGCACCAGTCTTTAATGAGACTGTGTCTCAGGAGCCCGGGAAGCCACTGGACTTGGGAGGACGGAGAGAAGACTTTAGCAGAAGGCCTTTAGAGGCTACAGGGGTGGGCACATTTGCCAACAATAACTTCACAATTTTCCTATTATTTATTCATGAATTCACTAATTCCATTAATTCCAAACATTACTGAACATTTACTTGAGAGTCTCCACCATGTTAGAGTAGGTAAGTCCCTGCCTGCTGGCTGTCCAATAGAACTTCCTGCAAGAATGGAATAGTCTATATCTGCACCATCCAGTGTGGTAGCCTCTAGGCTCATGTGGCTGTTGAGTACAGGAAATGTGGTTAGTGTGTCTGAGGAAATAAATTTTTAGTTTTATATGATTTGTAAGATTAAATGGTCACATATGTTACTAGTGGCTACCATGTTGAACAATACAGCTTTAAGAATTTGTAGTCAAGTAGGAGGAGCAGACAAGGAATTACAAAATGGAGTAACAGGATATTCATCTACACTGGGGTGGATAGGATTACTCCAGACTTGTGAGGTATCCAGACTTGGATAAGATCCTTATCCAAGAAAGCAGCATATTTAGGTTCTAGAAGGGAGAGTTGCAGCCCTGTGCTTTGGGCAGCTGTGAAAAATAAGTTCCTACATCTGGGACATACAGTGGGGAGGGATGACTAGCAAAAAGAGATAAAAGTGAAAAGGTAATCAGGGTTGAATTCCTTGTATGTCTCAAGCAGGGGAGTGACTTTATTTTGGCCACACCACATGGCTTGTAGAATCTTAATTCCCTGACCAGGGATTGAACCCATGCCCCTGCAGTGGAAGCACAGAGTTCTAACCACTGGACCACCAGGGAAGTCCTGGAGTAACATTATCAGACTTATTTTTAAGAGATCACCCTAATACTAATATAGACTAATCGAGGATAGTTTAATGAAGGATGATTGGAATAAGAGAGGCTAGAGGCAGGAAGCCCAGTTAATAAATAAGCCGTAAGACATAATTGAGACAATAACATTAACAATGGAAAGCAGTCAAAGTTCGGAGAAAGATTAGGAAAATGTCTAAACAGGAATGGATGTTGGAAGAAATGCATCATCTGTCTCTTTGCTAGAGCCAGAAATTTGGGGTCAGTTTTGGAGTACTCTGGAAGCATATATAATAAGCCTATGATTGATTGTACTTAAAATGAGTACAGTGGCAATGGAATTGAAGTAAGAAGAAAACAAGTGCTTTCCCAGAATGATGTCTGGGTGTTATACGATTCCCTCCTTGATGTCCACAGTATATTTTCATGATGTCTTATTAGTCAAAACAATGTTTTGATGGTCTCAGCCCCCAGAGATCAATCTTTTAAAGATCTTTAGCTATTCTCTTCATATCTTAACATTATCTCAGAAAAAAAAAAATCATCTGTCATCCATCTGCCTATTTTGCAACTTTGTATTCACAAAGCTACATATTATTTTAAATAACTTCCAGGGTATGGGACATTAGAATTCTGTTTTTAATAAAACATAAAAAGGAGAAGTATCTATCAAAGGAAATCATGCGGCACAACACTTTTTTTAAGGCCTTAGTATACCAAGTTCAAGAATACTTTGAATCTTTTATTTCTAGTTCCATTTCAGGTGTAAATCCGTTTTCTAGCCAATCTCTGTATGAAGCAGTTATGCATTGGGGCCATAAGAAATTGAAAAGAGATACGGAGATTCATCTATAGGAGTAAATCCATATAGGGGTGAATTTTGACTGGGAAGAATTATTTGAAGTCCCAGGAATAATTTGGTGGGAATATTTGGTGGAAACCTATTAGCACATATTCTTTATAGTAAGCATCTGATTTACTAATTATTTAGACTTTTTCTGTGAACATGAGAAAACTCACTATTTACATATTTACCACTATGTTCTACTACTCTTTCAGATATCCTGTTTCATTAAATTAGGCTCATCGTTTGGACTATGAGAACCAGAGTGGACATCAGGCTATATTAAAATGAGAGTACTGACATAGTTTTGAAATGAGAATGTAAGGTACTTCTTTTAAGTACTAATCCAAATACACAGCAGGTAACCTTGTTACATATAGAACAAAAAAGAAGTCAGAGAGTGAAATAATCCATTGTCCTGCTGCTGCTGCTAAGTTGCTTCAGTCATGTCCGACTCTGTGCGACCCCATAGACGGCAGCCCACCAGGCTCCCCCGTCCCTGGGATTCTCCAGGCAAGAACACTGGAGTGGGTTGCCATTTCCTTCTCCAGTGAGTGAAAGTGAAAAGTGAAAGTGAAGTCGCTCAGTTGTGTCCGACTCTAAGCAGCCCACTACACTCCTCCGTCCATGGGATTTTCCAGGCAAGAGTACTGGAGTGGGGTGCCATTGCCTTCTCCGAATCCATTGTCCTAGAGGAAAAAAAATCTGTAGGATTGGGATGTTAGTATTAGATGCAAGGGCCTATTTATTGCCTCCAATCCCAACCCTTTCCCCCTTCCTCTGCCTTCTGACAAGTTGGTAGATGGTTCTGAAGAAGTAAATGCTTCATAAGGAAGAGCTTAGGTATTTGATAGTCAGTAAACCTTGCTTGGAAAAAATCCCTATTAAAATATTAAAAATGTTGTTCTTCGCTACATTTGGATGATTTGGTCTTAAAAACTGAATTTCATTAAATTCTATTAAATCAGTTGGTATAATTAATATGGCATCTATTCAAAATTAATGTACATTTTTAATTATAATGGATTCAGTTCAAAGTCTTGACTAGTACCAGAACTATACAATTGAATACAGTGTAAAAGAAAAAGGCCAAAAGCATAACAAAAGTGAAATTGCAAAGCACAGTTCACTTTGCAGAGAACTGGATAGACTGCATAAAAAATCAGGAACAAAGAAAGCCCGGCAGGCATCATTCATCCAGCAGCTGGAGCAAATGTTAATAACAATAGCTAATATTGAGTGAGTGCTTACTGGGTGCCAGGAACCTTATGTGTTATTTGTTTTTTAGAATATTTCTGTAAGGCATTTAACTAGTCCCAGTTTTATAGATGAGGTTTAAATAACCTGTCAAAGGTGTTTAACTAGTAAGTGGCAGAGCCACAGTTTGAACTCAGCCCCAGAGATTCCAATTTAGGCTAGATGGAGGTATTGAGTTCTGAAGGAGAAGATGAAGGAGCTTAGCTTGCAATAGCTATGAGAATGAGCAAGTCAAGTCTTAGACTAAGCTCTAAACCTGCTCAGCAGGGAGATGCTCAATAATGAAAGAGAACCTGTTGGTTGAAAGCATCCCTCATCATTACCCTCACCCCAGTGCTGTAGGTGTAGCCTAGTAGAACTTTTGTGTAAATTCCTCTTTAGTGATAATTGGCTATGAAGCTAAAGTGGCACCATTTTTAAGTAGGGAAAGACAATAACAGCTCCTGGGAATGATGTGGGATAGGATAGTAATAAGTCAGAATTTAAATGGGGAGAAAAAGAAGCAGGATTGCATAGAAATAGTATCCATTGAAATAATCAGCGTGTTAACGTGTCACGCCTGGGCCTTATACATGTTAATCCCTTCGTCATGCATTTGGGAGCACTTCCCTCCCCAGATAGTCTACTCAGGGAGACAAGTATGGGCAAAAAGCTGTGGCATGGAGAATGTCATTAAAAATAGAATCTGAGTGAAACTGTTCCTTGAGTTTTACTTTCAAAGATACGCATCCATAACTGACACTTGGGACAGCCCCATTTTACAAAATTAAAGATTAATAATGTTTTCTCAGTTTTGTGTTCTTAAAAGAACTACATGATTGCCTCTTAGGGGATTTAGTGTTTCTCTTTTTGACATACATGTCTTTATCGTTTTGGTGATTTATATAGGAAGGTAAACTCCAACAATTATTTACTGATGGTGTTCCCAGTTTTGCCCTTGCATGAGTCATACAAATACTGGGCTGTGTGTGAAGTTCTTTAAAACTATATAATTAATAAATTATCTCACTTCACAAGCATTCTTTCCACTAGTTTGTATACATACCATCTTACTATGACTACATTTTGTATGCCTCTCCTTTTCTTTTTTCCAGGAAAAAAAAATCATGTAAAAAAAGGATTTCAGAAGCTTTACCCCCCCTTATTACTTTTATGATTTTTGTTTCTTCAGTAATTATTGTTTTCTTTACATTCACAGTCATTCTAGAAGAACCATTAAAGAGTCATGAACAATAGTAAGGCCAGTGCATACCCTGCCTTTGCTGATTGTAAATTTTTAAATATCTGGCAAACAGAGTTAATTAAAAATCAGTCTGTTACTAGGATTTCCTGTTTTTTTAAACTTCTGAAAGGTTGAGCATACAAATATTTTACTCTTTAGTCAGAACTTTTTCTTAATCAGTCTTTCCTTAATCGAATAATAAGTTTGATTACAGTTTAGTAAATGTGTTATTTGATATTGTGGACTCTTTCATCAGATTTCACTTGAATCAAGAAAGGTAACACCTGTGGGTTGGTTCACAAAAGCTGCTTTTGTTCAGTGGACACCCGCAGGCCATGAGGCAATTACATTTGTTGCTTGTACTATAAAGGAGGCACTTAACTAGACCTCAGTAAGTATAGCTGAGAACCAGAGGCTTGATTCTTTTGTCCTGCCCTGAGATTAGGTTTTATCATAGCTCAGGAGGTAAACATGTGACGTAGAAAGGAAAAACTAAGAATGATTTAAGGGTTCTTTTAATGCTTTAAAAGATAGCCCTAAAGCTCGCTATATCTGAGACACTGGGAAAATTCAAAGTTGAGCAAAAATTTCTAAGTGGCATTGTAGACATATATTCATATATTCTTACTCAGTCTTGTGCATTCATTCAAGTTGTGGCATATTTCCAAAAGTACAAACAGAAACAGCAATTAGCTACTTTTCAAATTTTTGGTTATGACAAATGATGAACAAAGACATGGAATTAGGATTTCCACTTTTGGCCATTTGTAAAACATTTATTATAAATACAAGTTCCACTTTAATTGGAAAGTTATAATGGCTTTTTACAAATAATTTAAAATATATTTAAATCTTTTTTATCTGTTAATACTTTATTATAATATTGTTATAGAATTTTTTTCTTACTTGAATTTTGAACATAGTGATAACTAATAGATTAATCCAACAGACAATAACTGTGTTTTGGATTAGAAAGGAAATTTTTGTTCTGTTCATTGCTTCATTCCACTCCACTCACCTGAGCGGAAAGGTCAGGTTTTAAGTTTTGGACCCATACCAAAAATGTGTTGTACTTTATATTTACTTAAATAAATAAGTTCATAGCTAGACTAATATTTCAGTTACCCAGAGGTCTCGTGACAGTACTATAATTGCAGTCATTTACTTGTACTGTGCAAAGAAGCAGCGCCTGCTGTATGGATTGGAAGTTGGGTCTGTTTCCACACAAGCAAAGCAAAAAAAATTGTTTTTACTTCCGTAAAGCTCTTCCTGACCTGCACTGTGATGGACAATGTTCCCTTTTTAAAAAAGTACAAGTATTACTAAAATAACTAGGCATATTAAGACACATATATGTGTATGTACATATATATGTAATTGAATTATTTAAGTAATACATACTGATCCCCAAAATGTAAATTTTGAAACACAGAAAATTCTCTGGGTTTTTTTAAAGTAATTGTACCTAAGTGTACCCTGTAATTTTTTTCGCTGACTGTAAGTCCTATTGTTGTTGTGAGTTGTAGTAGTGCAACTCTCCTGTGACCACATGGACTGTAGCCTGTCCAGGCTTCTCTGTCTGTAGGATTTTCCAGGCAAGAATACTGGAGTGGGACAGACCTAATCTCCTTCTTAAGGAAATCTTCTCAACCCAGGGATCAAATCCACATCTCTTGCATTGGCAGGTGGATTCTTTACCACTGAGCCTCGAGGGAAACCCCAAGCTCTTCTATTTGCTGTCTGTTGGGTGTGACTATTCTATAAATAAACTCTATTTAACTTCTGCCTACTGAGGAATATTTATTGTCAATTTTGAGATGCAAGTAATACCATATTCAGCTTCCTTGCTTATACATAATGGCCTGCTGAGTTTGGCAAATCTTTTTGAGATTTTGACAGGCAAAGGATAGAATGAAAACATACAGGGGATGCCCCTGAAGGGGAATCAAGGTAGAGATGCCAAATCACACCTTACTTACATTAAAACTTTTAGTTCTCAACTAGAAGGATTCTCTTCATATTGTTACGAGGTGTGCTTAAAAAAATAAGACTTTAAAAATTAGATAATTTGAACACATCTAGCAATTATGCAGTAACTGGTGCTGAACTTGCTCTATTTCCATAAAGAACTGGAAAATTGGACAAACTATGTAAAATAAGTGTTTTCAGACAGTGTACAGCAGGCAGTACAAGACAGATTCCTGGGAGAAGGGAAACGAACAAACCTTATATTTTCCCCTACTTCTGCCTTTAAGGCAGTTTTCAGAAGTTCCAAGGAAGGAATATTCAATCAAAGGACAGTGCTGTTGCTGAATTGAGGAAACAGATTAGGGTAGAGGGACATTTAAGTGGTTAGAATTTGTGCATCAAACCACTAGGGAGAAAAGAGCCACAGAATGATCTTGAGAAATATGCACAAGTGTTTTCTTGGATTTGGGGCTGAACACTGAATTGTGCCCGCATATGGTGAAATTTGGGCTTCCCTGGTGGCTCAGACAGTAAAGAATCCACCTGCAATGTAGAAGACCCGGGTTTGATCCCTGGGTTGGCAGGATCTCCTGTTGGAGGAAATGGCAACCCACTCCAGTATTCTTGCCTGGAGGAGCAAGAAGCAAGGACAGAGGAGCCTGGCAGGCTACAGTCCATGGGGTTGCAGAGTCAGATACGACTGAAGCAACTTAGCAGGCATGGTGAAACTTAGAGACTGAGCAAAGAACAGCTAGTGGGGATCAGCCTAGCAATTTCCAGAGGTCACACAGGGCTGAGAGCCGTTGGAGTTTTTACCAGCCACAGGGGAATGATCTCACTGAATATTCAGAGTATCCAGAAGAGACCGTGGAATATCATGCGTTAGGAGTGGGCTAGACTAGCCCTTGGAATACTCAGTATGAGAGACCCAACTTAAAAACAAGTCTTGAAAGGAATAAGCTGATTCACAAACGTAACTGCCTTCTAAAAACCAAACAGACCTCCTCAACATTCTATGCTGTCTTTTGTGTTTGTGTCTTTTTTTTAAAAAACTTTATTGTATTGGTTTTGCCACACATCAACATGAATCCGCCACAGGTGTATACGTGTTCCCAATTTCTCAGGAGCCAAATTAATAACACCATTACCATGTTAAATCTACCACATCCATTAAACTAAACTGTTAAGTGAATGATAGCTATTCTCTCTTACTCTTTGGAAAGATAATAACTTATTTGCATTAGTTGCCTTTTTTTCTAAGCAATCTAATGTTTTTTTCCTTAACAGATTTTCAACTTCATTCGTGCTTATAATTGTGAATTTTATAATGTTCATAATGAATAGTTATAAAGGTGGGTATCCATGAAGCAGATGACAGATAAAGTAATTTCTATATAGCTTGAGCTGCAGATCAAGTTTTATGTAAAGTCAGGTTTTTCTTTTGTGTTTCGGTTTATTTTCTAATGTTGTCTTTGCTAAAGGAAATGACCTGAGCTTTGCTCCAGGTCCCTGTGTATTGGGTATCACTGTCACCTGCTGCTAAACATTATGATTGAAGGTGAATCTTGAAATTAGAACAGTTTTTTTTTTTTTTTT
>SJYV01033755.1:70116-221470 GCA_006410875.1 Neotragus pygmaeus
CCCTCTGGGTCATCCCAGTGCACCAGCTCCAAGCATCCTGCACCTGGCATCAAACCTAGACTGGCGATTCATTTCTTATATGATATTATACATGTTTCAATGCCATTCTCCCAAATCATTCCACCCTCTCCCTCTCCCACAGAGTCCAAAAGACTGTTCTATACATCTGTGTCTCTTTTACTGTCTCGCATACAGGGTTATCATTACCATCTTTTTAAATTCCATATATATGCGTTAGTATACTGTATCTACACTGTCTTAAAACAAAATCCACTCAACAAATGAGTGTTCAACTCAGTCACAAATTAGATATGTAAAGAAGTGGGAAAATGAAACCCATGACAGAAGAAAAATAGATCCAGAAATGACAGAGATAATGGAATTAATAGTCATGTGCTCTTAAACAGTGGTTCCCAGTTTCTTTAGCACCAGGGATCAGTTTCCTGGAAGACAATTTTTCCACTGATCACAGGGGATGGTTTCAGGATGATTCAAACACATTTACTGTGCCCTTTATTTCTATTATTATATCAGCTCCACCTCAGATCATTAGGCATTAGATCCTAGAAACTTGGGGGCACCTGCTCTAAAACATTAATTATAAATACTTTCAAGGATCTAAATAGAAGAAAGAACCAAGTGAAATTTTAAGAGTATAATTTATATGGTTTTTACAGCAGGTTGAAAAGTGCAAAAGATAAAGATCCTAGATTGTGAAGAAATATTTGCAATACTTGTCAAAAAACTTGTACTCAAGATATATAAAGAGCTCTTAAAATGAAGAATCCATTTTTTAAATGAACAAAATATTTTTCAGTAGACATTTCACAAAAGATACACTAATAGGTACAAGGAAAAATACTTAAGAGAAATGCAAGTGAAAACCACAGTGTGATAACAAAATAGCCTACTAGACAGGCAAAACTTTTAAAAACTGAAAATACCAAGGTTATAAAGCAACAGAAACACACACACATTGGTGTTGGGAATGTGAAATGATATTATTTTAGAAAAGTTTAAACATACACTTACGACCTAGAAATTCCACCCTTACATTTTACTGGAAAAAAAATAGATGTGTATACATCAGTGTTCATAGTGCTTTATTTGTAATAGCCAAAAATTTGCAGGTTACTCAAATATCCATCAACAGGTTCATGGGGAAAAGTACTGTGATTTACAATGGGATGTTCCCAGAAGGGCTTCACGTGGTTAAGAATTCACCTGCTTGTGCAGGAGACACGGGTTTGACCCCCCAGGTCAGGACGATCCCCTGGAGAAGGAAATGGCAACCCACTCCAGTATTCTTGCCTGGACAGAGAAGCCTCGCAAGCTGCAGTATATTGGGTTACAGAATCAGACACAACTTAGCAACTGAAAAATATTCAGCAGTAAAAAGAAATGAAAGACTGATACACGTAACATGTATTAATCATTTAAAAACTGTTCAACAAAAGCCAGACACAAAATACTATGTACTGTGCAGTCTCCTTTGTATGAGATTTAGGAACAAGTTAAACTAGTCTCTAGTAACAGGAGACAGATCACTGGTTGCCTAGTACCAAGTATAGGGTTGGGAGGTTGACTGAAGAGGAGGGAACTTGGCATGATAGTAATGTTCTACATCTTGATTGTGGTAAGTGATTACACTATTGTCAAAACTTAAAATGAATCCATTTTACTGTAAAGTATATGTCTATAAGATTAATTTTAAAGTGTACACCCTTATTCCATATCAAAAATCAGTACATGTTCCAAAAGTAATTTCAAACATAATGAACTGATAGTAATTGATAGAGGGGTAGGTCACCAAAGGTGACTGATTTTAAGACTCAAACTTGAAGGTTTTCCTGTTTATAGAAGAAGCTCTTATTAAAGGCACCCTCAGTGATGAAGCTGCTCCCTTGATTTGTGTACTTCATGCTGCTGCTGCTTAGTTACTTCAGTCATGTCTGACCCTGTGAGACCCCATGGACTATAGCCCGCCAGGCCCTCTGTCCATGGAATTCTCCAGGCAAGAGTACTGGAGTGGGTTGCCATGCCCTTCTCCAGGGGATCTTCCCTGGAGATCCCAGGGATCGAACTCTGGTCTCCTGCATTGCAGTTAGACTCTTTACCATTTGAGCTCCCTGGGAAGCCCACATATACTATTTCCAGGTATACTATTTGGTTATTTTCATCTGTGACCTGAGATGTACTCATATTTCTATTTGAGCAGCCTTATGCTTCACAGCACATAAATCAACTTATTATATAGGTATGAACTAACTTTGCTATTGTCCCTAGAACCTATAGTAGTTCTACCAGTAGGAGTTAATGATCTTACAATATCTGATATTCTTTCAAAACACTTCTATTCTTTCTCTTCAAATAGATTTGACATTTAAGTGTATCTAAATGAAATAGCTTGATTCATTTTGGGCTAATATTTCTACATAAAGACATTCCAAAATTATATCTGATGTAAAGTGTACTTCATATTTTACATGCTTGTACAAATTAATTTTTCCAAAAGTTAAAATTCAGAGGTGATGGCAGTGGAGGTGGGGGGAGAAATGAAATAGGCAGATCACAGAGGATTTAGGGGGCAGTGAAAATATCCTGTATAATACTGTGGTAGAGGATCCATGTCATACACCCATCCAAATTCACAGATTGTACAACACCAAGAGTGAACCCTAAGTAAACTATGGGACTTTGGGTGATTATGATGGTCGTGTGAGTTCACCAGGTGTAACAAAATTCCACTCTAGTAGGGGGGATGTCGGTAATAGGGAGGCCATGCATGTGTGGGGTGGGAGGCATATGGGACATCTCCGTACCTTTCTCTCATGCTGTGAACCTAAAACAGCTCTAAAAGATGGTCTTTAAAAAAACAAATTGTGACATTTAAAAAATCGGTCATTTCTTACTAAACCTAATAGGACTGTTTTTCTTCACATAAGGTTCTCAAGTAATAATCAGTCAAAAGAATAGTGAAAATTAATTCCTTCCCAATAGATCATTTTGGCTAGTCAGTAATTCAGCTTTCTTGGGTTAACAAAAATTTAAAAAAAAAAAAAGAAGAAACTTTAAAATGCAATTTTAAAAACAATTGGTGGAGAATAATTTTTAAAGTTTATATTGAACAGACATAAATAGGCAAATGTGTCATATCACAGAGCACTTTTTTACAGTGACATGTTCTAAATATGCTTATGATTGTCATTGAGTAAAAATTTTAATTTATGTTATTTACCAGTTAATATACAGGACATATATAAGATCTTTTCATTTAGTAGAGGGTCACCATCATTAATTTCACAACTGATGATTTTATAATAGGCCCTTCTAGTTCTTGATGGTCATTATTGAAGTATATAATACATTGAAGATATGGCCTGTACAAAGGCAGAACAAGGATCTTAATTAGAATTCTGACAAGCCCACTCCAATAAAATGATGAGATTATTTGTAATTGATGTCACAATCAATTACCACTTAGTTCATCATGAACATTCTAATAGGTCTGGCCTTGGTATTGGCCCCAGGATGTTGCTGAGTGAGTGGCTGCCCTGCTTATGCTGTTATTGAGACAGGGGGGCACAGTTTCAGTCAGCATCCTAATGACCTCTTTTGAAGTCTATTAAATTAATGACCCTGTCACACTGTTTTGATCTCTTATAACCTCAGTTTGGGGTTTGTATAAATTAATGTTTGGGAACCATGTGGCAAAAGAGATAGGTCTTTTTTAAAAGTTGAAATATTAATACTACTTACTAATATTTAGTAAAACTTATTTTATTTTCCCAAAGATAATAGCAAAAATGCAAACCATAGGGTCTGGCTATTTTACAAAAGAACTTTAGGACGTTCCTTGCTACCTCCAAAAGACATATTTTTTTATTCATAGCATCCATATTTGTTTTGAAAGGGGGTGCTTTCTTCTCCAATTCTAGGTGCCAAAGGGTCATGTCTGGTTAGAAGGTGATAATCTACAGAATTCTGCAGATTCCAGGTACTATGGACCTGTTCCATACGGACTAATAACAGGACGAATCTTCCTTAAGGTACTACTGTTTTCTGCTTAAAATGCAGGCTTTCTTTTCTGAGCTGGGGTAAAAAACAAGAGGGAAAAAAAGAAAAAGTTTCTTTCAAATGATCTTTGAAATCTTTAGGCTGTTACAATGACTACACCTTAGGAACATGTTAACCTTAATAGCTATAATAAACATTACCACACCCTCATTATTACAGGTAATTGAGAATGGTTTTGTTTGAATAACAAAGTTCAAATTACTTTAGTGGTAGCATAAGAAGCTTTTAACTTTCCAAAATTTTAATGTTCTCTCATACAACTTTTCTAACCATATTCACAGCCAGGGCACATATTAACATGCATTTGTAGAAGAGCAGTCTCAAGTCCAGCTAGCTGGAATGCAGGGATGTCCCAATTGTTAGTCAGCTGTTAGTCAGTTAGAAGGAGTCTGTGCATTGCTGTAGTAAATCACTGAGTCAGAGTAAAGATTATTGTTATTGTTGGCCGTTCCATTTTGTCACAGGTAGTAAGGAGAAAACCAGACATGAGTACTTGGTGCTGTTGGATAATTTACAGGATTTTTTTACACTTAAGGAGATGTTATACTTAAGTGCTTAGGCTTACAGTTAATTTTGACAGTAGTGAAAGAAAATACACACACATAAACATCTTATTTCTTATATAATGTTTGAATGTTCCTCATTTTAGATTTTAAATATGTACACAAATACAGGTTTACTTTCTACAGTGTTATTTTGATGTGGAAAATTTGTTCTTGATTGTAGAATAAGGAGAAAGGGATGACAAGGGAAATATGATGATGCTATAACATTGCTTTACTAATTGTCTTCAATCACATTTGATTTTACAGATTTGGCCTCTGAATGATTTTGGATTTCTACGTGACAGCCCTAATGGTCACAGATTCTCTGATGAGTAGCAAACATTTATTGATTTGATTATTCTGTTCAAATGAGTTTACTGTTACTAAAACCATGTACTTACTAATAAACTATTTGTTATTCAATTTTAGTTATTTTTAATTGTTAAATATAAAGAATAAGCACCACACAGTCTGGAAGCTATATTTGTTCAAAATATATGGATAAAAATATAATCTAAAATAAGTCATCTAAATTTAGATATAAAAGTATTTTTAGGGAAAATCTAGAACCACCTCACTTTCAAATTTTTGGTTGTATAGGTATAATGAAAATAATTTACTCCTCTTGAATATGCCTCATACTTTAGCCACATTCACATAGAGTAGTAACTAGTCTTACTAAGTCCAAACCAATAATAAATACCAAGAGTTTAACCTAATAAAAAGCTGCTAAGTCACATGCTTGGCTCAGTCATTTGAAATTAAGGAAGAAAGTTACAGTGATCCCATAAAAGAGTTCTTAAAATTTTTTAAAATGAGTTCTGACTTACTCTGTACATAGAATAGTAAATATACAGAAAATCAAAGTCTTTATAGTTAGCTATAATCAATAACAACACACTTAAAAAGTCCATTTTATCATAACAGCCACAGAATAGCCTTGTTTTCTGATTCCAGGGCTAACCTTCTTTCTACAGGTGCCATTTCACTTTATTAACTTTGAGATAACCTAATGAATAGCCATATTCAGCTTTCATCATGGGGAAGCTAGGCTTACATGTTATTCACAAAGATTCTAATCTAATGACCTGAGATTTGAGAGAGTTGTGTAAAGGGTGTTATTACTTTAGCAGCTAGATACATCAAGTTACTTCAAAAACATAGCAACTACAAGAGAATATGATGATTCTATAATCCATTAAATGGAGAAGGCACTGGCACCCCACTCCAGTACTCTTGCCTGGAAAATCCCATGGATGGAGGAGCCTGGTAGTCTGTAGTCCATGGGGTTGCAAAGAGTTGGACATGACTGAGCGACTTCATTTTCACTTTCATGCATTGGAGAAGGAAATGGCAACCCACTCCAGTGTTCTTGCCTGGAGAATCCCAGGGACGGAGGAGCCTGGTGGGCTGCCATCTCTGGGGTCGCACAGAGTCAGACATGACTGAAGTGATTTAGCGTCAGCAGCAGCATGACCCATTAAAAGAGACATACATACATGAAGAAAGAAAAATTTGTACTTTGTACCAATAGGAAAATGAACCAATAATTAAAGTTTTCAGGGGAATTTATTTAATATAAATTTAAATTCAAGACCCCTTTATTGTGATCTATAAATATAAATACATATGAATGATGAAATTAATTTTCTCTTAATCTAGGTAGCCTCTGCTTGACAGTCTTATCTTTTCTCTGCAAAAATAGAGCTGACCAAAAGAAATCCTTTTTTTAATCAGTGTTATACATTTGCTTGAATGGAAAAGGGTGGAGTGGCCTATCTTCCATGTGTCTGAATACACTAAAAGAATTCCACTTAGTGAACAATCTCAGTGATAATGAAGGAGTTCGATAATTAGTGAACATGTATCACAAGAAATCAGCGTAACTTCTTCTGCTTCATCCTTTGAAACACTGTATTTTCCGCCACATCGACAGCTCAGAGAAAAGGAGTGATCATCTGCAAAGAAAATAAAAAACACTGACACGTAAATACATGAAAATTAACAATCCTTTTACAAAGTAAAACTATTTTACAAAAATGCAAAATAAAAGATCTGTCAGTATAAAATAAATTTAAATGAAAAATGAAAAAAATGTATAGGGGTCAGTGCTTCTAAAAATTAGTTACTAAAAGGTCATTATCTGTGGAGGAGAAGGATGGAAACTATGAAACGCTAGGCCAAAATCTCGTGGAGGAAAAGAGATGCTCAGAAGTGATCACTGAAATTTATTTGAAGTCTTATGTTTCTTTAAAATTCATATAAATTTTATATTCTTCTGCACAGTGTTTATCTAAAGTATTACTGTGAAGGAAAAAGAAATTGNGAAACGCTAGGCCAAAATCTCGTGGAGGAAAAGAGATGCTCAGAAGTGATCACTGAAATTTATTTGAAGTCTTATGTTTCTTTAAAATTCATATAAATTTTATATTCTTCTGCACAGTGTTTATCTAAAGTATTACTGTGAAGGAAAAAGAAATTGCCCTACTTGTCTTATTGTCAAGGAGCATCCCTTTGCCTGCAGTATATCATTTCAGAAAAAACTGCTGAATTTAGCAGATTCCTGTCTCTTCTGGTATCACATTATTTCAAAAATTCTGATTAAAATATTAGGTTGGTGCAAGGTTGATATTGGAATACATTCTAAATGTGGTTATCATTTTAATGCACATTTCTCACTTTTATGGTTTTTTTTGCTAATGAATAATTATTTGCTGTTTATTTTATATTTATTTTAGACTAGGGAAATGATGTTAGACAAGAAGCAAATTTGAGTTCAAAATGAGTCATAAGCCAATGGAGACAACTCTCAACATCAACAACACATTTGGCCCAGGAAGTGCTAACAAATGTACAGTGCAGTGGTGGTTCAAGACATTTTGCAAAAGAAATGAGAGCCTTGAAGATGAGTGTAGTGGCTGGCCATCGGAAGTTGACAATTACCAATTGAGAGCCATCATTGAAGTTGATCCTCCTACAGCTACAGGAGAAGTTGCTGCAGAACTCAACATTGATAGTCATTCAGCATTTGAAGCAAATTGGAAAGGTGAAAAAGCTTGATAAGTGGATGTCTCATTGCATATTTAAAAAATCGTCATTTTGAAGTGTCACTTTTTATTCTACACAACGGTAGTGAACCATTTCTTGATCAGATTGTGATGTGAGATGAACAGTGGATTTTATACAACAACCAGTGATGCTGGACCAAGAAGCAGCTCCAAAACATTTTCCAAAGCCAAACTTGCACCCAAAAAAAAAAAAAATCCTTTGTCACCGTTTGGTGGTCTGCTGCCAGTCTGACTGCAGCTTTCTGAATCCTAGCAAAACCATTACATCTGAGAAGTATGCTCAGCAAATCGAGATGCACTGAAAACTGCAATACTTGGAGCCAGCACTGATGAACAGAATGGGCCCAGTTCTTCTCCACAGCACCACTTGACGGCACCATCTCACATCCACCTTTTCAGAAGTGGGACAAATTGGGCTACGAAGTTATGCCTCATCCACCACATTCACCTGACCTCTTGCCAACCAACCACCACTTCAAGGATCTAGACAACTCTTTGCAGGGAAAATGCGTCCATAACCAGCAGGATGCTGAGTTCCAAGAGTTGATTGAATCCTGAAGCATGGATTTTTATGCTATGAGAATAAACAAACATTTCTCACTGGCAAAAAATGTGTTGACTGTAATGATTCCTATTTTGATTAATAAAGATGTATTTTAGCCTGGTTATAAAGATTTAAAGTTCATGGCCTGAAACTATAATTAGGTTTGCACCAACCTAATATATAAACAAACACTGTGGTCTTTCTGTGGGGGCTATGTATGTGTGCCTGTTTGGTGTTTACAAATGATGAAAGAACCAAAAAGACTATCACTGAAGTGAGATGCCCAAAGGAGGCAATATGGTGCAACATTTTGCCTACTAATGGTGGAAATTTTATAAGTCTGTCATCTTCCTGGTAAGTTGAAATACGTGTTTCTTTTAACTGAAAGATCTCTGATCCACTGGTTATTTCATTTTACTGTCACTGAAAAAAATTCCTGATCATATTAATTTACTAGCATCATCAAAAAATTCGGGATAAATGAACTAAGTCTCTGAAGATACTTCTTATAATCAAATATCTTCAGTTCAGTCACTCAGTTGTGTCTGACTCTTTGCAAACCCATGAACTGTAGCACACCAGGCCTGTCCATCACCAACTCCTGGAGTCTACCCAAACCCATGTCCAGTGAGTCCTCTGTCATCCCCTTCTCCTCCTGCCCTCAATCTTTCCAAGCATCAGGGTCTTTTCCAATGAGTCAGCTCTTCGTATCATGTGGCCAAAGTATTGGAGTTTCAGCTTCAACATCAGTCCTTCCAAAGAATACCCAGGACTGGTCTCCTTTAGGATGGACTGGTTGGANTCGGACATGACTGAGCGACTGAACTGAACTGAACTGAACTGAATCTATCCCTTTCACAAACCAGCAGTGAAACCAGTGTCACTGGTATATTTTATTTTCACAGCCCAGTAGCTCTTCCTGTTTTACTCTGATGAAACTATCATAAACCCTGGGAGCCCTGTTACCCAAAACCTCACGTCTTCCAATATTCACTGCAAGTAAGAATCTCTACTCAGGATTTACATTGGCAGCTGAAGCACAAAAACATGATTCCCTTTCTAAGTCAATACAACTTGAGACACAACTTCCTGAGAGCACCAAGTTGAGAATTTGCCATTAAAAAATATTACCGTAAACTTGGTTTTGGAAAGGACAGGCTGTTTATCTTCTACTTATCCAACTTACTAATAAATTTTTATAGATTCCTAGGAATTTGTACTCCAGGGTGAATAGTAAAGTTATAGGATTAAGAGTATATGAATATTTTACAGGGGCTTCCCAGGTGGCTCAGTGGTAAAGAATCCACCTGCCAATACAGGAGACGCAGGCTTGATTGCTGGGTCAGGAATATCCCCTCTAGGAGAAAATGGCAACACACTCCAGTATTCTTGCCTGGAAAATCGCATGGACAGAAGAGCCTGGTGTGCTACAGTCTATGGGGTTGCAAAGAGTTGGGACGTGACTGAGCACACACAAATGCACAACAATTCTAGAAAACAGATTTCTTCATTTGTTCAGAGAAACATGGAAGTGTGGTATTCATGGCTTCCACTTTTAAAAAAGGGAACTGAATAAAATTTCACCAGAGCAATTCACAGAACTAATCAAAGAATGAAAAGTTAAATTAGATTTAAGTTTTTAAACTCTATTAACTGGAAAGGAGAAAAATACATGACTTGTGGTTGGTAAAAAGGAGTAACAAGATTTTTCTTTTCCACCTAAGACATAATCAAAAAGGAAGGATAAACATAAAGCCCCAAAATTCCTGCTCTGACAATTTATGATTCCATATAAAGAAACAAAAATAAACATTTGTGTTGTTCATTCACTAAGTTGTGTCTTACTTTGCAAGCTCACAGACTGCAGCATGCCAGGTTCTTCTGTCCTCTACTATGTCTTGGAGTTTGCTCAAATTCATGTCCATTGGGTCGGTGATGCTCTCTAACCATCTCCTTCTCTGCCGCTCCCTTCTCCTTTGCCTTTGCCTTTCCCAGCATCAGGGTCTTCCAGTGAGCTGGCTCTTCACATTAGGTGGCCATTTAGAGCTTCAGTATCAGTCCTTCCAATGAATATTAAGGGTTGATTTCCTATAGAATTGACTGGTTTGATCTCCTTGCTGTCCAAGTGACTTTCAAGAGTCTTCTAATTCAAAAGCACCAATTCTTTGGCACTCAGCCTTCTTAATGGTTCGACTCTGATATCAACATGACTACAGGGAAAACCATAACTTTGACTATACAGACCTTTGTCAGCAAAGTGAAGTCTTTGCTTTTTAATACACTGTCTAGGTTTGTCATGTTTTCCTTCTAAGGAGCAAGTATCTTTTAATTTCATGGCTGCAGTCACCATCTGCAGTGATTTTGGNTACAGGGAAAACCATAACTTTGACTATACAGACCTTTGTCAGCAAAGTGAAGTCTTTGCTTTTTAATACACTGTCTAGGTTTGTCATGTTTTCCTTCTAAGGAGCAAGTATCTTTTAATTTCATGGCTGCAGTCACCATCTGCAGTGATTTTGGAGCCCAATAAAATAAAATCTGTCACTGCTACCACTTTTCCCCCTTCTACATATATTCTCATAGAAATTCATCTCAAATGTCAACATAGGATGGAAGAAATTACCTCTTTTGACTTTATTTTCCCTCTTACACAGATGAGTAAACCAAAAATCAAAGTAATTTGAAAAATGCATACGAAACCTTAAGTACCTAACATCTAATTAGGACAGAAAAATAACTGGGAATGAGTCACACAGGGGACACCAATAATTGAAGTTAGAACGAAACAAAAATATTCCAAACAAAAACACCCACATATTGTAAAAAGCCAAGCTGTTATTTTTTTTAAGATTTCTAAACATCCTATGAAGGTTTTTTTTTCCCTCATACAAAGTCCCTAATATTTTTCCTGACTGTAATCAAGAGAAAAAAATAATTCCAACCTTCATTCCAAGACATTTCTTCAAGATATATTCGCGCATCTACTGGTCCCATATTTCTTAGATCATCTTCTGTAAAATATAGAATGAAATACTTTTGATATTCAAATTATAACCATGAAGAATGCTAAGCAGGCAACTCCAGCCTGGTCACTACAATTCTAATTTTAAAACTTAGCTTACTACTTTTGATAGCAATTTTAAAGCTGCTTGACTTCAGCTGACAAAAAAAAAATCCAGAACATCTTATAAACGCCAGTTTTTACAAGTATGCAATAAATAAAACCATGAAATTGGTTTTGATGACTCTGCAATCAACTAATGAACTGCATTTTGTAGTGGGAAATTTTCAGATAAACTGTGTGACCAAGGAGGACAGTGTGCAGTCAGGTAAAAATTATTTGAACCTTAGTTATAATATTTTACTAGTTGTCAAACCTTAAGTATTTCAGATTATCTCTCATCTTCTTTATAAGGGTCACTCTGGATTGAATTATGTCCCATCCCCCAAATTCTTATGTTGAAACCCTAATTTCCAACATCACCATATTTGGAAATAAGGCCTTTAGGAGGTAATTAAGGTGAAATGAGGTCAGAAGACTAAGGTCCTAATCTGATAGAACTGATGGCCTTACAAGAGGAGGAAGAGAGAGGTCTCTCTCCACTCACATGCACAAAGGAAAGTATCATGAAGACACAGCAAGAAAGTGATCCTCTGCCAGCCAGGAGGAGACCTGACCAAGATCCTTATCAACTGGAACCTCAGTCTTGGACTTTTCTGCTTCCAGAACTGTGAGAAACAAATTTCTGTTGTTTAAGCCACCTGGTCTATGGAATTTTATTATGTCAAACATTTTTATTATGCTTTTCAATCAACTGAGATCAGGCTAAAAGTGTTTTAAAGAATAAGGTTCTAATCAGATATAAGTGGCTATTATTGGTCATCTGATTTTTATTTGCTCACAAGACAGTGACAGGTAACTTACAAGAAAAATTATTTTGAAATATGTCAATAACCATGCAACACAACCTTTCTGTGTTGATGTTCCACTGCTGTCTCCTGGGCCAAAGTTTTCCCTACAGATGGAAAGTCCAAAGAAAGCTGGGATTCCACCTTAGTAGGAATTTAGTAGGGATGGTCTAGGTAGTATAAGCATGCACTCTTGCTTAAAACAAGTGTACTTCAGGACAAAGAAAACAACTACAGATGAGAAAAACTTGTCTTTGTTTTTAAAGGCATGTTATACTTCCTGTATTCTTGATCGTTCTTCTAGAAGTCAGTGCTTAAAAGAAACTACTAAAGTCCACCCCAATGAAAATTTCTTTAGCTGTCTCACTAGTCTCTTGTTCACTTGCTGAGAATGCTTCCTTTTGTTCCGTTATGTGAATGCCTGCAATTTAATTATATTTAATAACTGCCTGTTCAAAATTTATTGGTGAGTTACATAATTTTAAAATAGATGAAAAGATTTTACAATATTTTGAACTCAGCATGGTTTTCTATTAAGATATGTCAAATATTATATCACTTCCTGTTTATTGGCTATCAACACTCTATTAAACTGTGCTACAACTCAAAGATAAAGTGACCAAGGGGTGGTTCTTCCATCTTCATGTGTCCACTTAATAGCCTATCCAAAGTGTATCAGTATGCAAGGTCATTTCTGAAGAAACCAATTTAATTTCCACATTCTATATAAGTTTACTTGGCCACAGGTTATTCAGTATTCTAAATTAAAGAGAAAATTTTTACTTAAAAGTCTTATGGATTTTATCACGTTTCAACTTCTTACTTGGGAGGACCAAGATAATTTACTTGAATGCAGAAATGAAACACTGTTTTAGAACTGAGAATGGGAGTAATTGGTACTTAATAGGGCTTGGTTAGGGAGAAAACAGGTATAAATAATTTACAATCAAGTTAACACTGTTTTAGAACTGAGAATGGGAGTAATTGGTACTTAATAGGGCTTGGTTAGGGAGAAAACAGGTATAAATAATTTACAATCAAGTTACCTATATTCCAGGGTATGTTACAGATAGATATTTTAAGTAATGCTGAAATCAGACCAGAGGTTATGACAAGATGAATAAACCTGAATTGAACCTATCTTGGACATCTGTAATATCTTAATTGTACAAAAAGACAATCCATCCATAGGTATTCATTATGCTATTTTTAAAATAATTAGACATAAGTGGCAAATATAACTGTTGAGCAAGTCAGGTTTGTATTGTTCTGCTTCTCTACAAGGAAGTCACTGTTGTTATCACTTAGTTACTATTTCATGTGGGAACCTTTTCTATTATTCCACATACTCAAAAAAGGTGGCTTTTGCATTTTTATTATCTTTTTTAATTCTTTCTGCACAGGAACTTTAGCTAAGTACTTAGTTGAAATATCAGTTTAGACCACATCTCATGGTAAAGGGAAAGAAACTATAACACAAAAATGGTTAGCACTTTACCCAAGGTCAGAGTTAAAAGGAGTCTTTAAAACATTCTCCTGTTCTATGGCCATCTAAACATTTATATATTGACCTGATGATTCAATGCTGTGTGCACACAGTCCAAGTTTTGTGGGGATTCTGGTTTGAAAGGTCAGTATCTGAGACAAAGGAGAACACAGGCTTCCCCTGCAATCAAAGTAGTGTGTTCCTATGAAAGCTTTTAAGCCAAGGTGGGAAAAGCAAAGAAGCAATTCCCTCAAGACACATCTTCCTAAAGGATGCACAAAATAATTCCAGGTAAAGCACAGATGCTCACAGATCCAGCTGAGAGCTGTGGTGGCCTGGTGCCGAATGTACACCAGTCCCCAAAGAGGGTGGGGAACAGCATGTGGCGGTGCCACTCTGGCTGCTCGGGGCTCAGGCTGCATGCTACCTCTCTAAGGGGCTCACAGAAAAGCAAATGTTGAACACTATTTTCATTTTTCACCTTTTTTCATAAAAGTGAACATCCTCTTTATTTCCATTAAGTGAAAATTTACTCTCGTGAAAGCAAAATGGCATAAAGCGAATTTTTGAAAAGTGGAGGGTACCTGCAACTGTTTGATTTCTGTATCATATGAAATTTTACAGGCAAAACTATCCTGTGGTTTTGGGTGTGAGAAAGCAGTGGTTGGAAGGAGTCACAGGGGCCTTCTGGGGGTGCTGGTTTATTAGGTGGATGTGTTTACTTTGAAAATTCATCAAGCTGCACACTTAGGATTGGTGCATTTCTTAGGATGTATGATGTACTTCAATAAACTTTTAGGCAGTGTGTTAGAACTCTAATNCATTCTAGAAGAGCCACCGGGGCATCAGAAATGTGTGTGACTCACGCTACAAAGCTTCTGAATCATGATCCCGATTCTTTTCTATGATGCCCTTCTGACCTGCTTTTAAACATGCTTAATATATAAGAAAATTCCCCACAAGAACTACAGAGGTGCGAAAATCTGTTCAACAGGTATTTTCATGTGAACATTTTATAAATCCTAAAAGAGATTTTCCAAAGTGTTCACCTGGTTGCTGGGAGTGCAAAGAACCCTGAATAACTACATGCCTGTCAAAGGGCACGTGGAAAGCAGTCTCTGGAAGCACACTTAAAAACAATACAGTAAATAGGTCCAACTGAAATTAACTGATTAAATTCACTAGTTAACAAAATTCATTAGCTTTCGAAATGTGTAATATCTGGGAACTGAAAATTACTCCTCTTTTTTTAGGTCTGCATTTCTTCAGCCTGGCCAACACTGCCCTAAAATGTCAACCAAGAGTATAGAAGAAGAAATGATATGAGAAAAAATACAGGTAATTTCCTTTAGGTTATCTACCCCAGGGTTCTTTTGATCATTTCTTTTGTGAAGCAAAGAGATATGGATTCCAAGGGCCCCTTTAAATGATCTTTTACAGAAATAAATGGTTGCAGGTAATATATGAGGCTTTCCTTACAAAAGAGCGCCAACTTTGAGCTGTGAGATACAATTACGTATTCAGCATCAGCCAACAAAACACCTCTGCCTCCTTCCCAAGTACACAGAACTCAAATTTATTTTGTACTATACATTAGTGGAGGGCAGGAAACAAATATATTTAAAACATACCCTATGAAAAGAAAGTTCTACAATGAACTACATCCAAAAAGAGTCCTGTATAACAAAGCTATTTCCATGTCCCCATGATAACAAAGCTATTTCCATGTCCCCAGGGGGTGACCCAGAAAAAAAGAGTGCTTTGACCTGGTTATAACAAATTTTATCTCTCTTGGTAACTTATCCTGGTCTTCAGCAAATTATCACTCTCAAAGGTTTTCCTTCTACCAAATCTAAATCCTAAGTGTTAGAAGTTCAAGTTCATTTCCTTCTTTTGAGGAGCCATTTATTGAAGATGGGTCAAGAAGGAAAAATTAATGTTGGTATTGAGGAGAAATGACAATACAAAACTAGGTTTATTTGCACTTTTAAAAACAGCTCTAGTATGAAAGGCTTAAAAACAGCAAGTCATATTTGGATAAGAACTCCTATTTCTTAACTAAACAGCAAGTCAATCTCAATTTAAAACTGAAACAAAGCATTTGCACTATGAGGAGGCTTTGGTAATAAAGGAAATATTCAGTACCCGGGTCTGGGCACTAAAATGTCATGGAAATGTGTATTTCTGCTGTCACAGCATAGCTCACCCACCTGAAATGCCTGCAAGCAGACAGGCATTATATATAGAAATTCCCAGAAGAGCTGCCTGTTCATCCTAATCAATCTCAGTCTCACTGTATTTGGTTTGTCTGAACTTTGCTGTGACCTTATCAATGATTTACAAGAATCTCCTATGATACAGTAGGCTAGAGTGGCTTCCATTAAAACCTCCAAACCCAGGACTCAAAGCTCAAAAGAAATCCACGTTTCCAAAGACTTCTTAACGGCAATGGAGAAAAACTTGAGGATGTTGCTTATTTGTTCTTCCAAAATCTCTTAAACCCTACTTTATGTAATTCTACTGCTCATGTTTAACCCTGCTCCATTTTTCTCTCCATTCCTGGTCTTCCCCACCCTATGCCCTAGAGCAAGAGAGAATATTTTTTAATTTCTGATCTCTCCCTAGCTCTTCCTCTGTAGACAGCAGGTTTCTAGTCAGGTTCACAGATAGGCTAACAGTAACAAGCTGTGGAGCAGCAAACGCGCAGAGCGGCAGAGCCAGTGCACAGCCTGCACGCCTGGCAGCGCAGGTTTGTGGATCACCCTCACCTTAAGCGCGTGAGCAGCCCAGAATAGGGCCGACGAGCACGTACCCAGAATAAGGGCCGAGGAGCACGTGCCCAGAATAGGGCCGACGAGCACGTGCCCAGAATAAGGGCCGAGGAGCACGTGCCCAGAATAGGGCCGACGAGTACGTGCCCAGAATAGGGCTGATGAGCACGTGCAAAGCGTCATGAGACACCGTCATCCCCAGCAGAACTCGGTCACTTCAGAAACACGGTTAGCTTCTCACACACTACACACTCATGTTTATTAACTTCAACACTTTCACAGAAATTTTACTATGTGAACCAAGGTCAACAAGGTGTATCTGTGGGTAGAATTCACCCTCAAATGAAACCACTTCTACATTCCTTCTTCTGCCAGAAGTACAAACATTTAGGGAAGAAATGCAATATTTGAAAGATGTGCATAAATATATTAGATAGAAGAAGGACCCAATATTCAAAGCATATTTGAAAATTAATCCAGATTCACTGCAAAGGCACCTTTGTTAGTCTCTTTACATTTTTTAAAAAGTAAATACTAATCATCTTGAGAGATGATCAGTATTATGAAAGTCACTATTAAGAACTAATACTCCAGTATGTAAGCAAACTGCTCATGAAGTCTTTACACAAAGGCATCACAAGTTGGCTTTAACCTGTAATGCTGTGTTTCAGGAATAAAGCCTTATTTCTCAAATCAAATTTTCATACCCTTAGTAACAGGAGCCTTATGATCATTCTGCTAAGTTTGATGGTGTGCCAGTGCAGACCATGGGAGAAGATTCAATAAAATAAAGTGCAGAGACATGAGCTTTTATCAACGCATCTGAGTCAATGCTGAGCCTGGTGCGCTATGGCAGAGTGCAACTGAGTGTTTTCCCCACAGGCCGTGGCTGATTATTGACTCCTCCCATTAGCATGTAGGGTGCATATTGAAGGTTCAGAGAGAAGGCTGGGGGACTCCTATCCCAAGGCCAGTGCTGAAAGACAGCCTATCACTTCGTGTAACTGCAGTCCATGTGTGACAAACCTGACCTACATTTCTCCCTTTCTTTCTCACAAGAGCCTGTCACTGTTTTAAGAAGCTATTTTCTAAAATGCACAAAAGAAATGACTTTTAAAATTGCTTAGGAAATGTACATTCTTAAAATATCATTTATAGCAATCTTATAAGGAATATCATCTATACAGGAGATAATCATAAAAACCTAGCCTAATATAAGCTCAGAGGCAGCTGGGAGTGCTTTATGATGTTATCCTTTGTGTTTTCCTTTAGACTGTCATTTATATAGTAGATAATCCTAAAACTATTACAATTAAATTTTTAATCAGTACATAATTAAATTTAATAAAAAGGAAGTTTTTAAACATAAAAAACATATTCATTAGGAATGTATAATTAAACATTTTTCATTAGTCAGAAAAAGTAGCTTTCACAGCTTCACAAGAAGCCACATCCTAGTAGTTCTGTTAATTTCTCAATGGATACACAATAATCACTACTAAGAATAGGGCATAATTAGAAACAAGGATGGAGGGCAGGAGAAAGGAGGCAATAATAACTTGGTGTAAATGCTGGAATGCGCTCCCCAGGAGCGGCTGCAGACTGCACTTCAGAGTTGCCAGTGTGCTGGGCTCCTTACCATAAGTACCTACCACGTCGCTGCAGGTCATACTCTTTTTTTGCCTCTTCGTTCCCTAGAATTTTCCATGCCTGATCAATTTCAATGAACTTCTGTATACATTCCTCCACTGATCCTGCTGGCGCATCTGCACTCTGTTTATCTGGATGATACTGCCAATCAAAAATAAGAGCAGGTGATGAGTAGAGAGGGTTGGGGGGAGGTAGGTTACTCCCCCCCCCCAAAAAAAAAAAAAACNTGATCAATTTCAATGAACTTCTGTATACATTCCTCCACTGATACTGCTGGCGCATCTGCACTCTGTTTATCTGGATGATACTGCCAATCAAAAATAAGGGCAGGTGATGAGTAGAGAGGGTTGGGGGGAGGTAGGTTACCCCCCCCCCCAAAAAAAACAAAACAAATCTGAGCCGTATTTAGGAGAGATGGTAACCAGAAGATGAAAACTAAGATTCCAAGCAATGAGACTCGAGTGTTGGGCACAGGAGACAACTGCCAAGTTAATTAGAGCACTGGAGTAGCTATAAATCCACTGGTGACATGATCTGTCACAACGTGCAAAGACAGCATTTTCTGGATAATTTGCTGATGGAATCACTGGTCTCATGGACAATTTACCTAGAGAGGATGACTAACACAAATAGAAATAGGTACATGCAGACGGGCAGGACATGACAGAGCAAGAGTGCAAACTCGGCAGAGAATGAAGCTCTCCTCATAAAATGTGCTTGGCTGCAAATATCACCACCACGCACTACCAGCTTTTCTTTTGAAATCACACAATTATACTCTTTAAAATAAAACAATTCTCACCTTCTGGTTCAGCCCTGAGGATTTTAAAGTTATAAATCCCCAAACACAAATTTTTCTTGAAAAATGGTTGTTTTAGGCTAAATTTGTAGGAAATAACTTTAAAGAACTCAACAAAACATTTGAATACAAATTAATTCATTAGTAAATCTTTCTTACATTTGTTTTCATGCTGAACTTCTCCACACTGCTGACGATCCTCACTAGCAGAGCAAAAGCTACTGTGGTATTTGGTTGCCCAGAAGAATTAGTGAACATCAAGCATGCTGGGACAAAGATTATTAGAGCAAACAGAATCAAGTTTCCATTTTTCTTTTGGCTATTTCTCTTCCTCATTCCCTATGTCCAAATCTATCAATATTTAAATATTTAAGCTAATTAATATAATGATTAAAGAAAAGGAAGCTAAAGGCTTATTGTTTCATCTTTTTTAGGCCATGATTTATTAAATGACCCTCATAAAAGCTATTCCCACACTTAAGTTTAATCCATCTTTAAAGTTAGGATATTAAATAACGTACCAAAGCCAAAGTAGAGTTGGCTATATTAAGATCTCTAACAAACCCTTCTTATACCACATAAAGACGATCTGTTTATATAACAAGTCTGGTATGAATCAATGTTATTTCATGCAACATGCTCAAATACACCACTAGCACACATCTAACATATACTTACCCGTGAAATCTCAATCTCAGTATGCCATAAACACCGAGTAAGGCCCTAGAGAAGTCCCTTAATCTAGCAGCTGTATCATCTAAGTAAAGACTAGAATACAGGTAATTTCTAATAGGCCACCAGAAAAACCCAACAGTGGTTGGTACAATGAACAGAAAACATTGGACCTAATCATTTACTAAGAAAGAAAGCCCTACAAAAGAAAGAATTAGTTTCTAGCTGCCCCAAACTAAAAGCTATCACTAAATTTTGAGTCATAAATCAGTTCTATGAGAGTCAAAGCACAATTTATTTTCACTAATTTGGTATTTTCCTGACTACTATTTTAAATAAGTAATTCATCATCTACTATTTTAAACAAGTAATTCATGATCTGAAGCTTTTTAGATCTGTTGTGGTAATAAATCTTACACTGTGATACAGACAATTAAAAATGACAGTTATAGCAAGAAAATAAGTATGTCATTTGGGGTGCTAAAAGCCTCAGTCCAATCTGCTTTGATAGCAAGTTCCAGAACAAAAATGAAGGTCTAAAGCAGACAATACATTTTGTGATAACAGCCCCCAAGGACACCAGGTCCTAATCCCTAGTTCCTGTATATGTTATCTTATTTGGAAAAGGGGTCTTTGCAGATGTGATTAAGTTAAACAATAGGGAGATTATCCGGAACTGCCCAAGTGGGTCCTAAGTATCATCAAAGTGTTTTTCATAAGAAAGAGGCAGAGGGAGATGTGACACACAGAGGGAAAGGGAAAGGTGTTATGAAGACTGTGCAGAGAAAAACTTCAACACTGGCCTTAAAGACGGGAGTGGTGAGGCCACAGCGGCCACCAAATGCTAAAAGAGACAAGGAACAAACTCTCCCTCTAGAGATTCCAGAGGCGCGGGGGCCCTGCCAACACCTTGACTGTACCCCAATTACACTGATTTTGGACTTTAAGCCTCCAGAATTGTGAAACAATAAATTTATGCTGTTTTATTTTACTTTTTATAATTTACTTCTTTATTGAAGGACAATTACTTTACAGAATTTTGTTGTTTTCTGTCAAACCTCAACATGAATCAGCCATAGGTAGGTATGCATATGTCCCCTCCCTCCTGAACCTCCTTCTCATCTCCTGCCCTTCGGGATGGATACAGAGCCCTAGTTTGAGTTTCTGGAGCCATACAGAAAATTCCCACTGGCTCTCTATTTTACATATGGCAATGTAAGTTTCCATGTTACTCCCTCCATGCATCTCCCCCTCTCCTCCCCTCTCCCTCTCTCATGTCTGTTTCTCCACTGCTGCCCTGTAAACAAATTCTTCAGTACCATTTTTCTAGATTCTGTATATATGCGTTAGAATATGATATTTATCTTTCTCTTTCTGACTCACTTCACTCTATATAATAGGTTCTAGGTTCATCCACCTCATCAGAACTGACTCAATGCATTCATTTTTATGGCTGAATAATATTCCATTGTGTATATGTACCATATCTTCTTTATCCATTCATCTGTCCATAGATATATAAGCTGTATCCATGTTCTAGCTATTGTAAATAGTGCTGCAATGAACAATGGGATACATGTGTCTTTCTCAATTTTGGTTTCCTCAGGGTATATGACTAGGAGTGAGATTGCTGGGTCATATGGTGGTTTTATTCCTAGTTTTTAAGGAATCTCTATACTGTCTTCCATAGCAGGTGTATCAATTTACATTTCAACGAACACACTGCAAGAGCGTTCCCTTTTGTCCACATCCCCTCCAGCATTTATTGTTTGTAGACTTTTTGATGATGGCCATTCTGACTGGTGTGAGGTGATATCTCATTGTAGTTTTGATTTGCATTTCTCTAATACAGATGCTGTGAAAGTGCTGCACTCAATATGCCAGCAAATTTGGAAAACTCAGCAGTGGCCACAGGACTGGAAAAGGTCAGTTTCATTCCAATCCCAAAGAAAGGCAATGCCAAAGAATGCTCAAACTACCGCACAATTGCACTCATCTCACATGCTAGTAAAATAATGCTCAAAATTCTCCAAGCCAGGCTTCAGCAATACATGAACCGTGAACTGTTTTTAGAAACCGTGAACTGGTTTTAGAAAAGGCAGAGGAACCAGAGATCAAATTGCCAACATCGGCTGGATCATGGAAAAAGCAAGAGAGTTCCAGAAACACATCTACTTCTGCTTTATCGACTATGCCAAAGCCTTTGACTGTGTGGATCACAAGAAACTGTGGAAAATTCTGAAAGAGATGGGAATACCAGACCACCTAACCTGCCTCTTGAGNGGCAAAGAGACAAGTGTCTCTTTTTTCAACTTGTATTTGTTTATTGTCACTTTTGGGACAAGTATTGCTTGGCAGTTGGTGCCTTTTGTATTATAGCTATCCAAATTCTGCCTTTCAGGCTATGCTATGATATTTTCACATGACATCCTGAGGTCTCTGACCATAGAACCCAGTAATTTGGGAAAATGTAATTCGAATACTTCTTGCCTGGAGAATCCCAGGGACAGAGGAGCCTGGTGGGCTGCCGTCTATGGGGTCACACAGAGTCAGACACAACTGAAGCGACTTAGCAGCAGCAGCAGCAGCAGCAGCACTCTCGTTGCTTCAGCTCCCAACACCAGTGGTAGACTCCACAGCCTCTCACTGCTGGTATCACTGGGTGGGATGCTATTAAAATAAAGTCCAGCTATATTATGGGGTATCTGCTCATGGGAAATATCCACCTAGCTGCCTCACCCATCAGTATGATTACAGGTGGGTCCAATGCTGTCTCTCCTTCCCTTTGCCAAGTCATTTTCCCCATTTTTGGGGAGGGACATTGCCATTACAGCCTGAGCAGACATAAGAATGGGATACTGATACCTCCTTCTTGAAGACACCCTCAATTTCTACATTTTATCATATTTGGCTTTGGGGAAGGGATGAGGAAAAGACATCCCTATCTGTTGCCCTAGATTTTTATGGGATGATTTTGTATTGTGGTTTTGAGTATAGGGCCAGTTTTTTGCCTCTGAATAAATCCTAAAGACAACTGTTTGCCTCTAGTTAGAGACTTTTTAAAAATGTTCTTTAACAAAAATAATATAGGGAGATTTAATATCTCTTATTTTCAACCATGAGATCAAGTTACCAGTTCTAGAATAGTGGTACATCCCAATGAACCTTCTATACTAACCAAATAATATACACACAAATATCAGATAACACTAGATATATGAAGAAAAAAGTCAAGGCTTTGTGACAGAGCAGTTAGGTTCAGAGATTATCAATGTTCTCATGGAGAAGACATTTAGCTGAGACCCAAATGAACAGAAAGGTCAGTAGTAAAGAGAACTGGAGGGAAAAGGGCAAAGATGATTGCAGGCAGAAGAAATAACTAGTGAGCAAGTGAAAACTTGAAAGTGAATCTAGTATTTATGAATCTAGTATATATGGGTAGCAGAGGATGAGATGGGTAGCAGAGGATGAGATGGGTAGCAGAGGATAAGATGGTCAGATAGCATCAGTGACTCAATGGACATGAATTTGAGCAAACTCCAGGAGATAGTGGAGGACAGAGTAGCCTGGCGTGTCACAGTCCATGGGGTCATAAAGAGTGAACACAACTTAGCAACTGAACAACATATACGAAGAAGGGAAAAAGTCGATATGGCAGTAGCAAGCTTCCAAAGTAGATTGAGATCAAGAGTGGTTGAAAAGGTGGATAGAGACAGATGACAGTATCTTAAAACAGAATGTAGAGTCCACTTAGCTGAAGTGGGAAATATTTCCAAGTAAATTTAAGAGAGTTTGCTGATCTATTAGATGTAGACACAAGCAGCAAGAGTAAAGGGAAATTATTTTTTAAAATGTTTGTTTGTTACTTCGACAGCTGTAAAGATGGTGATACCATTTACTGAAATGACAAAGACGATGGGAGGAACAGATTGGTTTTGCTGTTTGTATTAGTTCTCTAGGGCTGCCTTGATGAACTACCATGGACTGTGTGGCTTAAATAACAGAAGTTAATTTCTCATAGTTTCAGAGGCTACAAATCTGAGGCCTAGGGGTCAGCAGGGTTAGTTTCCTCTGAGACCTTCCCCCTTGGGTTGTAGATGATTGTCTTTTTCCTATGTTTTCACATAGTCTTCCTACTGTACCTATGTCCAAATTTCTTTTTCATGTAAGAACATCAGTCACACTGGATTAGAGCCAACCTTAACGGTAATTTTAACTTAATCATCTCTTTAAAGACCCTACCTCTAAATATCATTCCATTGTGAGGGAACTAGAGGTTAGGATTTCAGTACATGAATTTTTAGGGGATACAGTTTGGCCCATAACCTTGTTGCTATTAATTTGTATGTATTTTGGTGGAAAGAAATGGAGGAAATCAGGAGCTGTGTCTTGACATTTACTTTAGGAAATTTAAGAAGAGATAAAGGATTAGGATGCCCTCTTAAAAGGACACCTCAGACATCACGTAAGTACTGTCGGCATTCCTCTACCCTCCAAGTATCAGCAGACAATGTGACTTTGTCTTCATGGAAACAACAGCTTGTGCCAGCAGTCTCAGCTAGTCTACATGCCAGTGTTTTCTTACGTTTTGGATCATACTTCTTTCTCTCCTGAGAACTTTGACACGTGATTCACAACTCCCCTCTCCACTCTAAGTACTGCCATCATTATGAGTGTGACTGAAGGGGACAAACCTAACATCATAGTCTCACTACTCCTAAAGAATTTGAACTCTTATAATGTCAAGCTCTATTTCACTTTACCTTTTCTCTCCCATGACTACAACTTGCATTCATTCAACAAATGGTCATTGTGTGCACGCAATATATCATCCCCCTGGAAAATGATGGGAGTGTACCTGTCTCTTATACACATCTGGAAGACTCTTGAGAGTCCCTTGGACTGCAAAGAGATCCAAACAGTCCATTCTAAAGGAGATCAGCCATGGGTGTTCTTTGGAAGGAATGATGCTAAAGCTGAAACTCCAATACTTTGGCCACCTCATGCGAAGAGTTGATTCATTGGAAAATACTCTGATGCTGGGAAGGATTGGGGGCAGGAGGAGAAGGGGACGACAGAGGATGAGATGGCTGGATGGCATCATGGACTCAATGAACATGGGTCTGAGTGAACTCCAGGAGATGGTGATGGACAGGGAGGCCTGGCATGCTGCGATTCATGGGGTTGCAAAGAGTCCGACACGACTGAGTGACTGAACTGAACTGAACTGAATACAGAATGATGTTGAGCATCTTTTCATGTGTTAGCCATCTGGTATGTATTCTTTGGGAAAATGTCTGTTTAGGTCTTTTTCCCACTTTTTCATTGGGTTGTTTGTTTTTCTGGCATTGAGTTGTATGAGCTGCTTGTATATTTTGGAAATTAATCCTTTGTCAGTTGTTTCATTTGCTATTATTTTCTCCCATTCTGAGGGTTGTCTTTTCACCTTGCTTATAATTCCCTTTGCTCTGCAAAAGCTTTTAAGTTTAATCAGGTCCCACTTGTTTACTTTTATCTCCATTACCCTAGCAGGTGGGTCATAGAGGATGTTGCTTTATGTCATTGAGTGTTCTGCTTATAGCATCAGAGTCGTTTCCAATGAGTCAACTCTTCGCATGAGGTGGCCAAAGTACTGGAGTTTCAGCTTTAGCATCATTCCTTCCAAAGAAATAGCAGGGTTGATCTCCTTCAGAATGGACTGGTTGGATCTCCTTGCAGTCCAAGGGACTCTCAAGAGTCAACTTTGCATATCTGTTCTTTTTGTTGGCGGATGACAGGACCTCGGAGCCAACTAGAGAAGCACTAGGGTTGTGGGAGAACAGTTCCTCTCTGCCATTTTTTAGCACAACATACTTGCTTAACAGCTCTCTAGAGAAGGGTCCATCTGAGAAGGAAATAGATGAGGAAGCCAGGAAAGAGTATATAATCAACTTACCAAATTCTCCTCGGGTTCAGGAAAGTCTTCCTACTATACTTCTCCTTGGTCTTGCTTGCCATAACTGGCAATGATTATTAACCTCTCAAACGTACAAGGAGGGGAAAAGACTGTCCTTGTATCATTAATGAGAACAGAGAGCAAAATTGTGAAATTATTTATATTATAACCTAACTTTCCACCACTTTGAAAAAACAGAAATTTCTAAGTTGATGTACTAAAAAAACAAAACAAACAAAAACCCCCAGGAAAACAGGTCCTTTTCCAAAATAATTTTCCCCAGTTCACTGACGTCTTCGCCTCCCTCAAAGTATGTTCTTTCTATTCCTGTTTTTTTTTTTTTTAATGCTGAATTATCTGTTTACCAACAACCTGTAATTAGCAGACCTCTGAAACAAAAAACTGTTTTTATTGAATTGGCCAAAAAGTTTGTTTGGGTTCTTCTGTCACATTGTATGTTAAAACGCAAATGAACTTTTTGCCCAAGCCAATATATCTGAAGAAATTGAAAGACAAAATATCAATATTATTTGAATGAATAATATGTTAAAGTACTGATTTTAGAGTGAGACAATATGAATTTGTGTGACTAAGTCACAGCTGATCTTACAGAGTAGGATTCATATTATTATTAATTAAAGTCAAATTATTAGGATTCAAACATAGTCACTCTCCTTTCCAAAAATTATTGGTTTTTTCATATATAACTTGTGATTTTAATTTTCTTCCATTCTACCAAACTTTACAGAAATGAACCTGGCTTTAAAAAAAAATTTTTTATTGAAGAATAGTTGATTTACAATGTTGTGTTAGCTTCAAGTGTACAGCCAAGTGATTCACAGCTATCTATATATATGATGTAAAGATGTGTGTATACACATTCCTTTTCAAGATTTTTTCCATCATAGATTATTATAAGATACTGAATATAGTTTCCTATGCTATACAGTAGGTCCTTGTTGTTTATCTATTTTATATATAGTAGTGTACATCTGTTAATCCCAACCTCCTAATCTATCACCGTCCTTTCCACCTTTGGTAATGACAAATTCATTTCCTATGTCGGTCAGTATTTCTGTTTTGTAACTAAGCTCATCTGTATCATGTTTTAGATCCCACATATAAGTGATATTCGGTGTTTTTCTCTGACTTACTTCACTTAGGATGATAATCTCTAGGCCCATTCATGTTGTTGCAAATGCTGTTATTTCATTCCTTTTCATAGCTGAGTAATATTCTACCATGTGTGTATATCTTTGCACACATACATATATAACCTCTTCTTTATCTGTTCATCTATCGATGGACACTTAAGTTGTTTCTATGTCTTGGCTATCATGAACAGTGCTATTAGGCTGGCGAAATGTAATTGTGGCTTTGCACCATGAATTTTAAATCATTATAATCAGGCTCAAACATATCTTTATTAATCAAGATAGGAACCATTACAATCAAAACATTTAGCCAATGAAAAATAAGTTTGTTTATTCCTGTAGTGTAAAAATCTTCAGGATTCATAACTCTTGGAAAGCATATTCTGCATCCTGCTGGTTGTGGAAGCATTTTCCCTGCAAAAAGTTGTCCAGTTGGTTGAAGGAGTGGTAGTTGGTTGGCGAGGGGTCAGGTGAATATGGCAGATGAGGCAAAACTTTGCAGCCCAATTTGTCCAACTTTTGAAGCACTGGTTGTATGACGTGCAGTCAGGCATTGTCATGGAGAAAAACTGGGCCCTTTCTGTGGACCAACGCCAGCTGCAGGCATTGCAGTTTTCAGTGCATCTCATTGATTTGCTGAGCATACTTTTCAGATGTAGTGGTTTCACTGGGATTCAGAAAGTTGCAATGGATCAGACAGGCAGCAGACCACCAAACAGTAACCATGACTTTTTTTAGTGCAGATTTGGCTTTGGGAAGTGCTTTGGAGCTTCTTGGTCCAGTCACTGAACTAGTTGTTATCGGTTGTTGTATGAAACCCACTTTCCATCACATGTCACAGTTTAATCGAGAAATGCTTCATTGTTGTTGTGTAGAATATGAAAGATGACTCTTCGAAACAATATTTTTATTTGCAGTCAGCTCATGAGGCATCCACTTACTGAGTTTTTTCATGTTTCCAATTTGCTTTAAATGCCAAATGACCACAGAATTGTCAAAACTGAGTTCTTCACAACTTCTCACGTAGTTGTAAAAGGATCAGCTTCGATGATCCTCTCAACTGGTTGTCAACTTCTGATGGTCAGTCACTGTGTTTCTTACCTTCAAGGCTATTGTCTCCTTTGCAAAACTTCTCTAACCACCACTTCACTGTACATTCATTAGCAGTTCCTGGGCCAAATGCATTGTTGATGTTGCTGGTTGTCTCCACTGCTTTACTAAAATAAGAACATCACTAGAATTTGCTTTTTGTCTAACATCATTTCCCTTGTCTAAAATAAATATAAAATAAACAGCAGGTAATAAATTATTAGCAAAAAAGCATAAAGTGAGAAATGCACATTCAAATGATGCATAATATAACCACATTTATTTAACAATGTTAAATTTATTTAAAATACCAATATCAAACAGGAAATTTCAAGCATGCAAAACTGCAATTACTTTTGCACCAGCCTAATATGAACATAGGGGTGCATATATCTTTCAAATTCGAGTTTTTGTCTTTTTTGGATACACGCCTAGGAGTGGAATCACTGGTATACATGGTTCACTTTTAGGTTTTTGAGGAATCTCCATACTGTTTCCATAGTGGCTGAACCAACCTACTTTCCCACCAACAGTGCAGGAAGGTTCCTTTTTCTCCACACCTTCTCCAGCATCTATTGTTTGTAGACTTCCAGTTCCACTGTTTTGATTTGCATTTCTCTAATAATTTGCCCTGTAGAGTGAGCATCTTTTCATGGGCCTACTGGCCATCTGGATATCTTCTTTGGAAAAATGAAATGTCTATTTCAATCTTCTATCCATTGGGCTATTTGTGTCTTTATATCAAGCTATGTGAACTGTTTTGTGTATTTTGGAAAATAATCCTTTGTCAGTCACATCATTTTCAAATATTTTCTCTCATTCCATAGGCTGTCTTTTCATTTTTTAAAAGGTTTTCTCTGCTGTAAAGAAAGAAGAACAGTGAAGTCGCTCAGTCATGTCCAACTCTTTACGACCCCGTGGACTATAGTCGACCAGGCTCCTCCATCCATGGATTTTCCATGCAAGAATACTGGAGTGGGTTGCCATTTCCTTCTCCATTTCTTTCCTGTACAAAATCTTTTAATTAGGTCCCATTTGTTTGTTTTGCTTTTGTGTCCATTACTCTAGGAGACAGATCCAAAAAAAATATTGCTGTAATTTATGTCAAAGAGTGTTCTGCCTGTTTTCCACCAGGAAGTTTATACTATCTGATCTTATATTTAGGTCTTTAAGCCATTTTGAGTTTATTTTTGTATTTGGTATTAGAGAATGTTTTAATTTCATTTTATATGTGACTGTCCAGTTTTCCAAGCACCACTTATTGAGGAGACTGTCTTTTCTTCATTGCATAGTCTTGCCTCCTTTGTTGTAGATTAATTGACCATAAATGAGTGGGTAGATCCAAAAAAAGCTTTCGATAAAATTGAGCATCCATTTATAATTTAAAAAAAACTCCAGAAAGTGGACATAGGGGAAACATACTTCAACATAATAAAGGCCATATATAACAAACCCACAGCTAATATCATATTTAAAAATGAAAAGGAGAAAGCATTCCTTCTAAGATCAGAAACAAGACAAAGATGCCCACTCATGCCACTTTTTCTGAACAGAATTGTGGAAGTCCCAGCCACAGCAATCAGAGAAGAAAAATGAAAGAAATTCAAATTGGAAAAGAATAAATACAACTGTCACTGTTTGCAGATGACATGATACAATACACGGAAAATCCAAAAGACACCACCAGAAAACAGAGTTCACCAGTGAATTTGGTAAAACATAACAAAAGCCAAAATTAATACAGGGGACAAAATTAATACACATAAATCTGTTTCATTTCTATACACTAACAATAAACTATCAGAAAGAGAAATTAAGGAAACAGTACAACTTACCATCACATCTAAAAAAAAAAAATATCTGGGAGTAAACCTACCTAAGGACGCAAAAGACCTATACACCAAAAACTGTAAAATGTTGGTGAAGGAAACTGAAGAGCGGACAAAGAGACAGAAAGATATTCTTGGATTAGATGACTCAATATTGTTAAAATGACCATACTATCCAAGGCAATCAACAGATTCAATGCAATCCCTAACAAATTACCAATGACATTTTCACAGGACTTAAAAAAAATAACAACTATATTGAGCTATCGTTCATATACCAAAAGATTAACTCAGTAAAAGTCCTTAATTCAGTGGTTTTTAGAAAAGTCAGAGTTGCACGACCATCACCACTAATATCAGAACATTTTCATCACCCGGTAAAGAAATCTCGCATTCAATAGTAGTCACTCTCTGTTTCTTTTTCCTCCTACTCCCAAGCTAATCTACTTTTTGTGTCTGTGGATTTGCTTATTCTGGACAGGTATGACAGATACACACATGCATACCACATACACATACACAGGTACTAATTAATTTAAAAGCACAGTTGTGATTTTTAAATATCTACAAAAGAGAACCTTCCTCAGTTACTTTGGGAATGTTGGTGAAGCTAAGAATGTGGAAGAGCACATTAAAAAAAAAAGAATATGCTCTTCTTGAAATCACAATTTACTTCCATAACCGAACAACAGACTTTACTGAGGAATTCACTGTGACAAGTCCCCTGAATTTATTTATAATAGAATCCTACACATAATGTCCCATGGTCCCCAGAGAAAGCCGTACAGTGTGCTTATGCAGCAGCCAAAGGGACGGAACGATATGAAGTGTATGTCTCTTTCATCTATCAGACTTGCTAATGATTGCCTCTAATCTTCAGAAGAGTTATTTCAACACTATCAATATTTTTAAGAGACCTTTTGGTCTGATCACAGTTATTTTAAAATTTCTGTTAAATATAACAATGACTTCCTTTGTACGTTAAGAGATTCATTCTGAGATTACTGGCAGTTCTAACAAAATGGGGTAAAAAAGGAGGAAGAAAAAGAAGAGGAAGGAGGAGAGGGGTAGGAGGATAGGGAAAGGCAGAGGAAGGGGAAGGGAGGAGGTGATGGAGAAAGAGAAGACTGCAGGGCAAGCGGGAGGGAGACAGCAGAGGAAAAGAAGGAGTAACAGGAAAAGCAACGGTAAGCAGGGGAGGAGGCTGAAAACCACTGAAGGAAAACAAAGCCATGAAATATTTATAGGAGGTATTGATGTTTTTCAGATAAAGAATTGAGATGTAGACTGCAGCAACTGGGTTCACAGAAATGAAGAAATAAATGTAAGAAGTAAGATGATGTGTTGCTGGTAAAAAATTCATGGCAAAACCATTTCAATACCAAGATCAACCTCTGTATTTACTATGAACTGTGAGATTTACTAACTCCGTGAGATTTACTAACTCTAAAATACAATCTTGAACTGAATCATTTTCTAGTCACATGCCTTTTCTTGTGTTGACTATAAGCGAGTGTAACATAACCTCTTCTCCTTTGTACATAAGATATGAAGCAATTTTAACTCTTATAATAGGTTACATTATATCCAATTTAAGTGTAAGACAGATTACTGCCACCTCCCAAAATCATATCAAATAAGTTTTTGATGACATGCTTGACATGAGCTACACAGTAGCTTGTAGTTCTACTACAAGATTAACACTCTGCCTCCAATATCCCCTGATGACAATTGCCTTCAGTGTGCTGGCTAACTTCATCTACCCACTGGGTTCAGGGAATACATGGTTTTTGTATAACGAAGGACTTATGGAACCATTGCCAGATTTATTCCTGCTAAAGTTTGTTGCTGAAGTTATCCTTGCTAAATAAGGATGATGACGTACTCTACAGATCCTACAGACCTGCTCTCCAGCAGCAGCTCTGAACCCCACTCTGGGCATCAAGGTCATCAAGTACTAATTAGGTAGTGTGTTCTGTCAACACTTTCATGCTCTTCTTTTATTAATTGATCATTCTGCCACATTAATGATACTAGTACACTGGCTTTGAATTCCCTCAAGTGCTTTACCCCAGAGATAGAAAAGAAACTAAAGAAGATGTGAGAAAGAGAATGTCACAGATTTACATTATCTACCTCATATTTGAATCAACACTAAGCCTGTTTCCTCTAAAAGCTATCTATTTCTTTTATTTGCAGAAATGCTCTCCTAAACTTAAAATGTACAAAATGTACATTTTCCTTTAATAAAATGTAACTTCCATTGATTTAACCCTTATAAACTACCATGGGAAAGAAATTCCCATTTTCATTAAGAAGTGTTCAAAAATTAATGGTGAGATGAAATGCATAAAGGGTGGAGAGGTGGTGGCAATTGTCGTTTTTTTTTAATTAATTTTTACTGGAGCGTAGTTGCTGTACAATGTTGTGTTTGTGTCTATTGTACAGCAAAATGGGTCAGCCATACATATACATATATCCCCTCTAACCACCGGGAAATTTGCCCAAGATGAAACTCAATAAACAAGAGAAGCTGACTTTAGTAAAAGAAACTGACAAGTAAAAAAGAGAAAGCACTTAATAAATGTAGTTGAATTCAGTGAATATACTATTTTTGAGATAAAGGCTTAAGAGAGCTTCTTAGGACACTGAGGAAAAACATATCCTCTGAGATAAATTTTGGTTTTCCTTACTGCAAATCACTGTTATTATGAAGCAGCCACTAAAGAGCTGGTGAGGAAGTGCTGTTAAGATGGTTCTGCAGTGATTCTCTAATAAACCTGCATACATTTAGGTAGGCAAGAGAGATAGACGTTGACTGACATGGCTGAGTTTTGTTTCAATTTCTGTAAAATACTTATTAGCATAAAACGAGATTATATTACAAAAAGTTAGGTATAAAATTACTACAACTGTGTACTTTACCCTTTGACACTACGTTCAAATTATGAAGGTTTGAAAAAAAAATTACAAAGGTAAAGTCAAGTGTAACACACTACTGCCACCTAATGCTTAGTGAAATATTGCTTAAAGAAGCAGTCAACACCTCATGAATCATTTTATGAAAAAACAAACAGTTGAAATATGATTTTTTTAAGATATTTTATCATTTTTAAGGTTTTCTAATTCAGACAGAGAAAATATTCAAATATGCAAATCCACATTCAAAACTGGTAGCCCCAAAGTGGGTTTATCCATTCAAAAAAGCCTCATGGTCACCTTACTATAAATCAGATACCTGGCCTGCCAGTGAGGATTTATGATGGACTTGCAGTCTAGTTGGGGGAATGCAGATAGGTAAACAATTAATTATAATATAATGGGAAGGATGAGGTGCTAAGAAAAGATGACAGCATGAAGTTAACTTAGAATAAATTAGGGGAGGTTTCTTAATAAAGACACCTAACTGGGTTTTGAAGGATGAATAGGAGTCGGCCTGTGGAGAAACTGCAGAAGGATGAGAGGGCGACGGCATTAGGTACAGAGAGAAACAGCAAATTTAAGACAGGAAAGTCCTAAGAGAGTTATAAATAGCAGAACTGTAAGCTATGGTGGGAATGAGTAAAAGAATCAGCAAGTAGGAAAAGTTATGAGAGACGAAGTTGAAAAGCTGGATCGGGTTTAGATCATAAGGCAACTTTTTAGTATGCTAAATTTAAAAAAAATTGACTTTTTCCTACTTGTTTCAAAGACGAAAAAATCTAACCTGATGGTGGGATGGAAGCGGTAGGGAGGATGGGCAGTTGTGTGTGTGTGCTCGGTTGCTCATTCGTGTCCAACTCTTTGCAGCTGCATACCCTGCCAGGCTCCTCTGGCCATGGGATTTCCCAGCACAAACACTGGGGTGGGTTGCCATTTCCTCCTCCAGGGGAATCCTCCCGACCCAGGGACTGAAGCCGTTCTCTTGCATCTCCTGTATTGGCGGTTGGATTCTTTACCACTGAGCCACCTTGGAAGCTGCAGGGTAGGTAGGCAGACCTGCAAAGAAGCCACTACTGTACTCTTGCAGCGCTTCTGAGGAACTATGTGAACAGTGCTGAGGAGCAAGGCAGGGGGAAAGGCGGGAGCCTGGGGACAGAACGCAGAAGTCACCTGGGAAGCAGATAAAGTGACAGAATACAGAGAGCAGTCCTCAATTTTTCTGACTTCTGAACCCCTCCATGAATCTGATGAAAAGCTGGGGGCGGAGGGCAGGATATATACACATAGATTTTCATACATTTAAGGGATTTAAACCTCTAAAAGTTACCTGAGCCTTTGAGAGTCCCTGATTTTGTGATAAGTGAAGAAAGACAAAGATAAAAATCTGAAAGAAGTAATGGTTTACATCAGGGAAAGGAAAAGTTGCTCAAAAAGAAAATAAAGCAGTGAGCAATAAGGCAACCAGGAAACAGAATCCAAAGAAGCCTAAGGCAGAAAGTTTGTTCCAAGGCAGGTGAAAGATCCATAACAGTAGCAAAGGCCACAGTAACCCCATGGAATATGGCAAGTTAGGGACACTGGCCACTTTAGCCAAGCACCACTGAGAAGAGCAGTGGTTAAACAGAGGGGTGAGAAGCAAAAAGAATGGTAGTCAAGAAATGTCAGATGTGGTAGAAGAGCGGAATGACAGCCAGAGGAGCCAGGGCGAAAGGACTTCTTCCTTTGGGCATGAGTTACAGCACTGATGGCCCTGAGTTCAATGTTAACGAATCAGCAACATCTATTCAAGCATCTTGAAGCAGAAACATACACAATACAAGGTTATATACCGGTCACTTGATGAAAATGTTGTGACCAGAGGCTCATAGGAACCTAACCTTGTATTTTCCCTATGAGCAATGTTTCAGTGTTTCCTAATTCTATGTTTGTGGCGATTTTATACAACATAACTATGGCAAATAAGGACTGACTGTATGATATCAATAACATATGTATTACAACTAATTTACATCCATAGCCTTTGACAGGTCTTTCTCTGTCCCTTCTCTCCTGATACACCCCACGAAATCCTTAGTTAAGAGGATCTGCCATGAGGATTCTATGCCCTTCTTCCAGTGATGCCTCACTCTCTGCTTTTAGGGGCTCAAGACACAGGATTTCGCTGCCCAAACAGCCTCACCTTATGACCTAGAGCACTCTGGCTGGGGGTAGGAAAAGAGGGCGGGAGGAAAGTGGTGGCTTCTTCCACATGGCTGCATTCAGACACAAAACTCCAAGGACTGTAAGAACTCTACATTTGATCCTGGCTTTCCAGGTCAATAGGAAGGTATATCTGTCAGGACAATATATTTTTTAAGATAAGAGAACTCATCTTATTTAATATTATGTTAGCTTGACATACAACTTTTTAAATATTTAAGCATCTGGGACATAGACTCCCATTTCTAATCTTTTTGTAAGCATGAGTAAACATTAGGTGTGGGCCTTATTAATATTACATTATGCTATCTCTTTTTTATAACCTCGTCAAAAGAAGGAAGAGAAAATAACAATTTAAGAAACATTCTCAGATTTTCATTGACCTTAGTGGTAGTTTACCTAACTTGGAAAAGAAACAACTCTTTCAACAATAATTAAATTTATAAGATTTCTTTTTACTATTAGCTCCAGGAGGATCACATAAAATCATATGGCAGACTATCGATGATTTAAGTTTTACATTTCTGGGACCTTCATACATTTTAACCCCTAACAATAAAGCAACAGGTATATCTTAATACATAATTTATTTCAGATGCTTCAGTGGCACAGTCTTCTAGTATACGTGTACAGTGGCATTCACAGGCCCTCAGAGATATCTAGATAAGTCATGGAATGTGAGGGAGTTCCATATGCAGAAAGACCATTAAGAGTAAATTCTAAAATTTGCTTAATCTAGCTGAGAAAATCATGGCTAAAACAAAATAGGACTAAAAAGCTATCTTCTCTGGCCTTTTTTATTGTGCAACAACACAAGTGCTCCAGTTGAGTATTTTACCACCTAACACTCACCTTAACACTCACTTTCTAAAAGCCCAGTACTAAGATTGTGGAATAATGTGTCACATTATTTTAAAATTACAAGACAGTATGCAAGAGCCACTATAATTATGAAACAGTTAAAATAAAATGAGTAACTGAGGCTTTTTTAAAAGCCTTTTTTGGTCTTACAATTTTAATGACTCTTAATCCCTCCTTCCTAAGGAAAGTATTCTTTAACTTAATAAACTGAGACCTATACACTTATATTCCCTATTTTGTATTCTGCCTTTCAGCTATTGTTCTTTAACAGCAACATATTTATTTTTCCTAGTCTCAATATTCTCCTCTCAACATTAAAGTTCTCAAAAATATGCCTTCAGACTATTGAAAGACTACTAAGATAAAGGTTTTACACTTTTGGCTGAACTATTAAAAATGAATTGTAACAGCTGGATGGCCTCCTAGGACAGGTGTAGACAAAAGGTCGGCTCAAAGACAGCCACAGGTCAAATCCTTTCACGTGCTGTGGCTCTATTCTGTCATCAGTTGACACGGGTCAAGGACCATCTAACATTGTCACTAAACCCATAAGGAAGAACAGAAAAGAGAGAACAGCACTGTAACCCACATGGAGAGGCCGACGTAACAGGAGACAACTCCTTTCTTAGCCCTTCTATTGTATTTCAGCAAAATCCAGTGCAGTCAACCAATGCACGTAGAGAGGGGTCTATTATATAAAGTATACAAAGTTGGTGCTACCTGAAGATAGATAAATTACAGACAGGATCCCTGCCTTCAAAAACTACTTCCAGCTGAGAGGAAGCCATAGGTATAAGTAATTATGGTAAAGACAGAATGTGGTCAGTGGGACAACAGTTATGATAAATCAATGGAACACATGGAAGACTTCCTGACTAGCTATAAGGGAACATTTCAAGAAGGAGTGATTGAGTTGTACCTTAATGGGAAGTTGACTTCCCTATATTGAATGGGAGGACACCTTCTTGTTTCCAGCAATCGTGGGCTCGGTTATTCAAACCAACCTTTCCATTGAAAACAACTGGAAAAAAAATCTGGGTAAATAACTGTTGTAATTGTTTCGGGGTGCTACAAACCACACCCATATAAGATGGTGAACTCAGCAGTGTGAGTTCTGACTGTTCTACTGACCTGCAGGGTGGTCTCTATCTCTTTCTTGGTCTCTCCCCAGTCTTCTCTATTCCCTTAGACACAACGATATTGAAATTGGCCAATTAATAACCAAACAATAGCCTCTAAGTGTTCAAGTAAAAAGAAGACTCACAATTCTTTTCACTTTAAATTATGGGCTGGAAACGATTAAGCTTACTGAGGAAAGCATGTTGAAAGATAAAACAAGCGGAAAGCTAGACGTCATGCCCCAAATAGCCAAGTTGTGGATGAATGCAAATAAAAAGTTCGCAAAGGAAACTAAAAGTGCTACTCCAGTGAACACGTGAATGATAACCAACAACCTTATTGCTGACACTGAGAAAGCCTGAGTAGTCTGGATAGAAGATCCAACCAGCCAGAACATTCCCTTAAGCCAAAACGTAATCTAGACTAAGGATCTGTGTGTGCTAAGCCACTTCAGTCATGTCTGACTCTGTGCGATTCCATGGACTGTAGCCCACCAGGCTCCTCTGCCCATAGGATTCTCCAGGCAAGAACACTGGAATGGGTGCCTGTGGCCTCCTCCAGGGGATCTTCCAGACCCAGGGATTTAAACCTGTATCTCTTATGTCTAACCTGTATTGGTAGGCAGTTTCTTTACCACTTGTGTCATCTGAGAAGTTCAGACTAACGACCTAACTCTCTTTAATCCTGTGAAAGCTGAGAAAGAAGAAAAGTTTGAAGCTAGCAGAGGTTGTTGGTTCAAGCTGGTAACAAGTGCTGATATAGAAGCAGTAACGAGTTATCCAGATCTAGCTTAGATAATTAATAAAGGCAGCTACACTATACTACAGATTTTCAAGATATCATAGATAAACAGCCTATATTGGCAGAAGATACCATCTAGGACACTCATAAGTAAAGAGAAGAAATCAATGCCTGGCTTCAGAACTTCAAAGGACAAGCTGATTCTATTGTTAGGGGCTAATTCAGTTGGTGATTTTAAGCTAAGACAATGCTCATTTACCATTTTGGAAATTCTAGGGATCTTAAGAATTATGCTAATCTACTCTGCCAGTAGAGTAGATTGAACAACAAAACACGGATGATAGCACATCTTTTCACATGGTTTACTGAATATTTTAAGCCCACTGTTGAAACCCTGTGCTCAGAAAAAAAAAAAAAAGAAATTCCTTTCAAAATATTACTGACCACTGACAATCACCTGGTCACCTAAGAGCTCTTGGTGGAGATGCACAATGATATTAGTACTGTTGTCATGCTTGCTAACACAACACCCATTCAGCAGCACATAAAGCAAGAAATAATTTCGAATTTTAGGACCTATTAAGAACTACATTTCATAAGGCTATAATTGCCATAGATAGTGATTCCTCTAATGGATCTGGGCAAAGGAAATTGAAAACCTTCTGGAAAGGATTCATCATTCTAGATGCCATCAACAACATTTATGATTCATGGAAACATACTAACATCAGTAGGAGTTTGTGAGAAGTTGATTTCAACCCTCACGGATGACTTGGAAGGGTTCAAGACTCTAGTGGAGGGATTAACTGCAGATGTGGTGGAAACCAAGAGAATTAGAAGTCGAACCTGAAGATACGACTGAATTGCTACAATCTCATGATCAAACAGAGAAGGAGTTGCTTCTTATGAATGAGCAAAGAGTGGTTTTCTGAGATGGAATTCATTCTTGGTAAAGATGCTGTGAAGACTATTGTAACAAAGGATTTAGAATATTTCATAAACTTAGTTGATAAGGCATTAGCAGGATCTGAGAAGACTGATTTCAATTCTGAAAGATGTTCTGCTGTGTGTAAACTGTTACCAAACCTTACTGTGAGCTGCAAAAACATTATTCGTCAGTCAACTGATGCAGCACGTGTCACTGTTGTGTTAGTTTGGGAAGTTGTCATAGCCACCCCAACCTTCAGCAACAATCACCCTGATCGGTCAGCAGCCTTCAACACAGAGGCAAGACAAGACCCTCTATCAGCTGAAGGCTCAGAGGACAGCATTTTTAGCAATAAAGTATTTTTTAATTAATGTATGTATATTCATTTTTAGATATAATGTTATCTTATACTCAAAGGATAACAGTACACTGTAAACATAAATTTTATATGTACCAGGAAACCAGATAATTCACGTGACTCAGTTTATTGAGATATTTGCTTTACTGCAGTGGTCTGGAACCAAACCCATTATACCTCCAAAGTATGCCTGTATTGTATACACTATAGCATTTATTATATTACTAGTATCTAAACATCTGTATCTTCCTTCTAACAATAAACTCTGTTATAGCCACAGCATCTAGAATAATGCCTAGAAATATAATAGATACCAACCCTAACAATGGCAACCCACTCCAGTACTCTTGCCTGGAAAATCCCATGGATGGAGGAGCCTGGTAGGCTGCAGTCCATGGGGTCGCTAAGAGTCAGACACGACTGAGCGACTTCACTTTCATTTTTCACTTTCATGCATTGGAGAAGGAAATGGCAACCCACTCCAGTGTTCTTGCCTGGAGAATCCCAGGGACAGGGGAGCCTGGTGGGCTTCCGTCTATGGGGTCGCACAGAGTCGGACACGACTGAAGCAACTTAGCAGCAACAAACGTAAACAGATGAATGAATAACTGAAGACAAACTCAGACTATTTCAACCCTCATAAATAGATCTGAATCTATGTATTTAACTAATTTGAAAAGTATAATTCACAAAATATTTTGGATTACCTTCAGGAACTGCAAAATTTGTATTTTAAAATAGCTTGAGACCAAAATCTAATTCAGACTAAAAGATAATGGCTAGTTTAAGTTGCTTCAGTAGCGGGGCGGTGGGGGGGAACCATGTTTTCCAGACTATCTTATCCCACACTTTACACCAGGATAATCCTCAATTACAGTCAATATTTCAAATAGCTTAACAGAAAGATTTTATATTCTATTACTACATTTAAGAATCTATTCAATCTTTAATTAGTAGACAACATGGGTACAAAAGCATTAAATAATTCAAACACAATATAATTCAAACATATATAAATATGTAATATAAATTATTACAGCTATTAAGAACAAGTAAATTTGAAAATAAAGGAAAAATTAGTCAAAACACAAATAACATTAATAAGTAAAAGGTGGTTAATGAGTTGAAATCCATGATGTATTTGAAGGCAAATTTTAAAAGTATTTCCTATCTCAGATAGCATGATTTTATAAATACCTTGCAAGGTGATAGTTACTATTTTAAAATCATATAAACCCCCTGCAACTCACTTATAACATATCCTAAATGTGCTAACTAGACTTTTATAGGACATTTTTATGGAAAGTGTAGTAGGTAAGGTTTACTCTTCAGGAGAAGGGAAAGGCTACCCACTCCAATATTTTGGCCTGGAGAATTCCATGGACTGTATAGTCCATGGGGTCACAAAGAGTCAGATACGACTGAGCAACTTTCACTTCAGTAGGTAAAAAGATAAATTCATCTCTTGTTAAACATAACCAACCAATTTGGGTCATTAAAGATCAAATAAAACATAAAGACAAAAAAGAGCTTAAAACAGTGACTGAAGAAATATATAGACAGTGAAAGCAGATTCATGGTTGCTGAGGGAAAATAAAGAATAAAGGAACTTCTTGGGATGATGAAAATATTCTGTACTTGATACAGTGGTGGTTTTATAGGTATATTAAATCAAAACTCACTGAAATGTACTAAAATAGATGTATTTTACTGTATATACACTTTATTTCAATAAACTTGATTCTTTTCTAAATGGCTAAAAAAAGTATATCCTAAAACCATAAAGTTCTAACCATTTTACTTAGATTAAAAAAAAAAGTAGAACAATTCATTAATGTTTACCAAATCACAAGGAAATTCCAAATGTATTTTAAAACAAAACATACACCCCTCCAATTTCAATTTTGCTTAGTGCTATAACTTTTTACAAGTTTGAAAATAATTTTTGGTTTATAACTTCATTGTATTACTTGATTTTGAAAATTTAGTATCTTTGTTTCACCTTTCTGTGCTCAATACTTCCATTTTCTGAGTCCAAGTCTTTGTAATAAAGTTTCCTTTATATTCTGACACTCCATATCTCTTTTAGTTAGAATCTCTGGAATTCTATGATTCTTTTAAGTCAGATTATGAGACAAAATCAAGCCTGAACTACCCCTTCATGAATTTCCTATCAGTTAGATAAGTCAGATCATAAGTAGAAAGCTATTTTAAGATTTCTTTTTTTTTTTCACTTCCTGCAAAAGCAAACTGTGAAACATTTATACTCTGATTAAACTTTAAAAGGATTGCCAGTAATAGAATTTTAGGCAAACCTGGGGAGGGAATATTTTTATCTTAAATACATGGCAAACTGGAAGCAAATTATGACAGCATTCTCAATTACCCCTATTTATTGTCTAAGGAGTGTGTATTATGAAAACAATTTTGAATCACCAAAACAAAGTTACTTCCACTATGGTAAGACAGGAAAAAAGTTCTCAGATATGAAGAGTCATCTAGATGACAAGTATTTGCTTAGTCGTGTCCGACTCTTTTAGATCCCATGGACTGTAGCTCACCAGGCTCCTCTGTCCATGGAATTTTCCAGGCAAGAATACTGGTGGGGTTGCCATTTCCTCCTCCAGAGGCTCTCCCTGACCAAGGGATCAAACCCACATCTCCTGTGTCTCTTGCACTGGCAGGTGAATTCTTTGCCACTAAGGTATCTGGGAAGCCCAGATGACACCTAAGGATATAATAGAAGGGAAAAAATAGAAGAAACAAAACCTATTTTCTTTAATTTAGAAAAACATAGGTTTTCCAAATGGCACAATATTACATGACAAAGTAGTATTATCTCCAGAGCTGAAAAGTAACTCTCTGTGCTATATTTTTTTTATTTCATTCACTTGCTAAAGTAATTTTTCTTCTGAAATATGATACAGTCCCCTGCCTTCTTTAAGAAAATGTATACATATCACAATTACATCTGTTCATGACAAAACAGTGAAGTGCTCATACTATTGCTCTATTGTGTAAGAAGACTACTATTAGACTCAAATAGAAGCTTGCTACCATCTACGAATGGAGGAAAGTTTAGTATTACTCAGCCATTAAAAAGAATACATTTGAATCACTTCTAATGAGGTGGATGAAACTGGAGCCGATTATACAAAGTGAAGTAAGCCAGAAAGAAAAACACCAATACAGTATACTAACGCATATATATGGAATTTAGAAAGATGGNTTACTCAGCCATTAAAAAGAATACATTTGAATCACTTCTAATGAGGTGGATGAAACTGGAGCCGATTATACAAAGTGAAGTAAGCCAGAAAGAAAAACACCAATACAGTATACTAACGCATATATATGGAATTTAGAAAGATGGCAACGATAACCCTGTATGCGAGACAGCAAAACAGACACAGATGTATAGAACAGACTTTTGGACTCTGTGGGAAAGGGAGAGGGTGGGATGATTTGGGAGAATGGCACTGAAACATGTATACTATCATGTAAGAAACGAATCGCCAGTCTAGGTTTGATACAGGATACAGGATGCTTGGGGCTGGTGCACTGGGATGACCCAGAGAGATGATATGGGGAGGGTATTGGGAGGGGGGTTCGGGATTGGAAACTCATGTACACCCATGGCAGATTCATGTCAACGTATGGCAAAACCAATACAGTATTGTAAAGTAAAAAAATAAATAAATAAGAGTGAAATGAGGGGGGAAAAAAAAGGGATGCTTCCGAGGCTAGAACTGTGATTTCTTAATATTTTTCATAGTTTAAAAAAAAAAATCCTAATCACTCTTCTGCCTGACTGTGATTCCTTGGTCTATAGTACAGACTAGGGATTCTTAAAATTCAGTCATCCTTACAGTATCTTCAAGATTTCTGCCATGTTCTCATACTTAATACTCTTACTTTTTTGGGGGGGTAAACAGACTAAGTCATTTTTATTACTCAGCTTCGTTCTAAAACCAACCACTTTGATACATATTTATGTATAGTAAAATATTTTATAGTAAAACTATAACTACTTAAAATTATTCACCTGCATGTCACTTAAAATTATTTTTGCATATAATCAATGAAGTGTACCACACTTGAAGAAACAGTACTGAAACATACCATATTTTATGTATTTGTGATTTATATATGAGGAGGCCTCAATGAAAAGATTAAAATCTGTATTTGCATCTACATTCTAATCAAAAAGGAGTTTTTGAGTCCCTATGATTAAATGATTGCCATAAATTTTCTTAAGAGCAGTTTTGGCACTTCAAATTAATCCATATCATTAGAAAGAAGAATGTACTGGTAACATTACTAAACAATGAAGGAAATGCTTTAGAGAACCCACCTGCTTATACAACACTAGACTTCATGCTATTTTAGCAACGTAACCAAATGTACTTGGGCAGTAAGTTATAGGCTCTTGGGTTTAACATGGAGGATAGGTTAACTATTCTTGAATTTATTCACACAGCAAGACCCCCTACTTTATGGGGGTGACAGGCATCCTTTCCTCTCATTTCCTCACATACTTTTGAAGAATTCTCTCTCTCAAACTGTGTGTGGTCTTCCATAACTAAATTCTGCCAGCCTCAACAAAGCCCTCTCCTGCAACTCTGAATTTTTACCAAGGTAGTCAGAAGCTCTTCACAGCAATGGTGGCACTATAGATAATAGCAATGGTGCTCTGACCAGGCTGCCCCAGCTGTGAAATAGGTGCTATTTTTTTAGCCCTCTGCAGTCCCCTTGGTTCCTATTTTATTAGACATAAGCCTTCAGCCTCCTATCAATTCTGTGAGCCACACGAAACTCTTCTAATAGCTATCTTTGCACTTGGCAGGAGTTGGTTTTTATTGCTTGCAAAAAGAGAACTTTAAATAGTACAAAACAAAAAGATGTTTTATGACTGAAAATCTGATCAACTCAGTTTTCCCGAGTGTCATCTAAACTAGTACATGGATCACCAAAAATTTCTTTTCACCAAATTTTTTTGGACCAAAATAATTTTTTTGATGATTCATTTCACTGTTTTATACCTACAATGAAATAATGTATCAGAAGTATAAGCTTACCTTAGGTTAGCCAATCTGAAAGTGAAAGTTGCTCAGTCATGTCCGACTCTTTGCAACCCCATGGACTATACAGTGCATGGAATTCTCTGGGCCAGGAGTGGGTAGGCTTTTCCTTCTCCAGGGCATCTTCCCAACCCAGGGATCGAACCCAGGTCTCACACATTGCAGACGGATTCTTTACCAGCTAAGCCACAACAGAAGCCCAGGTCAGCCAATCTATTCACTTTCAAATCAAAATCTTTACCTTAAGGAAAAAAGTCAAAATTTAAGAACAGAAGCTTTTTTAATGCTTCTCTGCCCATTTCAATGATTAATCTTGTGTCGTAAAACATTCAAAATAAAGAATGTCACAGAAATATTTTATGAGAAATGTATTCCATCATAAAGGATAGTCTACCTCACACCTTTACAGATTAATTTTGCTTCTTTTTTCATTGAAGAATAATTTACATGTTGTTATGGTCCGTCTAGTAATGATGTTTTAGAGAACGCTGACAAATGGGGTGAAAAGAACAATGCAAGTCTTACCTGGGAGGAAAGTGCTGTCACTGACTAATCAGCTCTGTAAATACACAGCCATGTATAGATATAAATTCTTCATCTTCACTTTAAGAGACAAACAAAACAAGCTGATATCTGACATTTTTCACTATCTGCTCTACCATCTATGTCGGCATTTTGAGGGTACAAAAATTAATTTTAACAGTGATGACCCTTAAGCCATCAAAAAAGACTAAAGTGTTATTGTCACTGTTGGAAAAAAAACCAGAAAAGTGTCAATCTCCCAATGCTGAACTGTTATATGCAACCATAAAATAACTGAGCATTTACTATGTACCAACCATTGTTTGTGCTAACACCAAGAACAGAATGAAAAGGCTAAAAGCACACTGAAAGATGAACTCCCCAGGTCGGTAGATGCCCAATATGCTACAGGACAAAAGCAGAGAAATAGCTCCAGAAGGAATGAAGAGGCTGAGCCAAATGGAAACAATGCCCAGTTGTGGATGTTGTCTGGTGGTGAAAGTAAAGTCCGATGCTATAAAGAGCAACTGCATAGGAATCTGGAATGTTAGGTCCATGAATCAAGGTAAAATGGAAGTGGTCAAACAGGAGATGGCAACAGTGAACAGCGACATTTTAGGAATCAGTGAACTAAAATGGACTGGAATAGGCGAAATTAATTCAGATGACCGCTATACAATCAACTACTGTGGGCAAGCATCCCTTAGAAGAAATGAAGTCATAGTCAACAAAGGAGTGTGAAATGCAGTACTTGGGTGCAATATCAAAAACAACAGAATGACCTCTGTTCGTTTCTAAGGCAAACAATTCATTATCACAATAATCCAAGTTTATGCCCCAACCACTAATGCCGAAGAAGCTGAACAGTTCTATGAAGACCTACAAGACTTTCTAGAACTAACACCAAAAAAAGATGTCCTTTTCATCACAGGGAATGGAATGCAAAAGTAGGAAGTCAAAAGATACCTGGAGTAAAAGGCAAGTTTGGCCTTGAGTACAAAATGAAACAGGTCAAAGGCTAACAGAGTTTTGTCAAGAGAATACACTGGTCATAGGAAATACCCTCTTCCAACAACACAAGAGATGACTCTACACATGGATATCACCAGAGGGTCAACACTGAAATCAGGCTGATTATATTCTTTGTGGTTGAAGATGGAGAAGCTCTATACAGTCAACAAAAACAAGACTGGGAGCTGACTGTGATTCAGATCATGAACTCCTTACTGCAAAATTCAGACTTAAATTGAAGAAAGTAGGGAAAACTACCAAGCCAGTAAGGTATGACTTAAATCAAATCCCTTATGATTATACAGTGGAAGTGACAAATACATTCAGAGGACTAGATCTGATAGAGTGTCTGAAGAACTATAGAAGGAGGTTCGTGACACTATACAAGAGGCAGTGATAGAGACCATCCTCAAGAAAAAGAAATGCAAAAAGGCAAAATGGTTGTCTGACAAGGCCTTACAAATAGCTGAGAAAACGAGAAGTGGAAGGCAAAGGAGAAAAGCAAAGATATATCCATCTGAATGAAGAGTTCCAAAGAACAGCAAGGAGAGAGAAGAAAGCCTCCTAAGTGAACAATGCAAAGAAACAGAGGAAAACAATGGAATGGGAAAAACTAGAGATCTCGTCACGAAAATCAGAGATATGAAGGGAACATTTCATGCAAAGATGGGCACAATAAAGGACAGAAATGGTATGGACCTAACAGAAGCAGAAGATATAAAGAAGTGGCAAGAATACACAGAAAACTATACCAAAAAGATCTTCATGACCCAGATAACCACCATGGTGTGATCACTCAGCAGAGCCAGATATCCTGGAGTATGAAGTCGAGCAGGCCTTAGTTAGGAAGCATCACTACGAACAAAGTTAGTGGAGGTGATGGAATTCTAGCTGAACTATTTAAACTCCTAAAAGATGATGCTGTTAATATGCTGTACTCAATATGCCAGCAAATTTGGAAAACCCAGCAGTGGGCTCAGGACTGGAAAAGGTCAGTTTTCATTCCAATCCCAAAGAAGGGCAATGCCAAAGAATGCTCAGACTACTGCACGCTTGCCCTCATTCTACATACTAGCAAAGTAATGCTCAAAATTCTCCAAGCTAGGCTTCAGCAGTTCATGAATCGAGAACTTCCAGATGTTCAAGCTGGATTTAGAAAAGGCAGAGGAACCAGAGATCAAATTGCCAACATGTGTTGGATCATAGAAAAAGCAAGAGAGTTCCAGAAAAACATCTACTTCTGTTTTATTGATTACACCTTTGACTTTATGGCCTTTGACTGTATGTATCACAACAAACTGTGGAAAACTCTTAAAGAGATGGGAATACCAGACCACCTGACCTGCCTCCTGAGAAATCTGTATGCAGGTCAAGAAGCAACAGTTAGAACTGGACATGGAACAAGAGACTGGTTTCAAATAGGGAAAGGAGTATGTCAAGGCTGTATATTGTCACCCTGCTTATTTAACTTATATGCAGAGTACATCATGAGAAATGCTGGGCTGGATGAAGCAAAAGCTGGAATCAAGATTGCCAGGAAAAACATCAATAACCTCAGATATGCAGATGACACCACCCTTATGGCAGAAAGCGAGGAGGAACTAAGAGCTTCTTGACGAAGGTGAAAGAAGGTGAAAAAGCTGACTTAAAACTCAACATTCAGAAAACTAAGATCATGGCATCCAGTCCCATCATGGCAAATAGATGGGGAAACAATGAAAACAGTGACAGACTTTATTTTCTTATGCTCCAAAATCACTGCAGATGGTGACTGCAGCCATGAAATTAAAAGATGCTTGCTCTTTGGAAGAATAGCTATGACAAACCTAGACAGAATATTAAAAGTCGGAAACATTACTTTACCGACAAAGGTCCCCCCTGTCAAAATATGGCTTCTTCAGTAGCGATGTTTAGATGTGAGAGTTGGACCCTAAAGAAGGCTGAGCACCAAAGCAGTGATGCTTTTGAACTGTGGTATTGTAGGAGACTCTTGAGAGTCCTTTGGACTGCAAGGAGATCAAACCATTCAATCCTAATGGAAATCAATCCTACATATTCATTAAGAGTACTGCTTTGAAGCTGAAGCTCCAATACTTTGGCCACCTGATAAGAGCTGACTCATTAGAAAAGACCCTTATGCTGGGAAAGACTGAAAGCAGGAGGAGAAGGGGATGAGAGAGGACAAGATGGTTGGATGGCATCACTGACTCAATGGACGTGAGTTTGAGCATGCTCTGGGAGATGGTGAAGGACAGGAGGGTGTAGCATGCTGCAATCCACAGGGTCGCAGAGTCAGACATGACTGAGGAACTGAACAACAACAATCATTATTTTAGATGCTTATGTTTATTACTGATTTAAATCTTTATAACTACCCTATGAAATAGATATTTAGTTACTAAATGCCTAGAACAGAGTTGGCATATAATTGTTGTTGTTGTTGTTTAGTCATTAAGTCCAGTCCAACTCTTTGCAACCCCATGAACTGCAGAATGCCAGGCTCCTCTGTTCTCCACTATCTCCCGGTATTTGCTCATATTCATGCCCATTGAGTCAGTGATGCTATCTGACCACTTCATCCTTTACAGCCCCATTTTTCTTCTGTCTTCAATCTTTCCCAGCATCAGGGTCTTTTTCAATAAGTCAGCTTTTTGCATCTAGTGGCTAAAATATTGCAGCTTCAGCTTCTGAATCAATCCTTCCAATGGCTATTCAAGGTTGATTTCTTTTAGGATTGACTGGTTTGATCTCCTTACAGTCCTAGGGAGATTCAAGAGTCTTCTCCAGCACCACAACTTGAAAGCATCAATTTTTTGGTGCTCAGCCTTCTTTATCGGACAAGGCAATGGCATACCACTCCAGTACTCTGGCCTGGAAACTCCCAAGGACGGAGGAGCCTGGTAGGCTGCAGTCCATGGGATCGCTGAGTCAGACACGACTGAGCAACTTCACTTTCACTTTTCACTTTCATGCATTGGAGAAGGAAATGGCAACCCACTCCAGTGTTCTTGCCTGGAGAATCCCAGGGATGGCGGAGCCCAATGGGCTGCCGTCTGTGGGGCCGCACAGAGTCTGACACAACTGAAGCGACTTAGCAGCAGCAGCAGCCTTCTTTACGGTCCAACTCTCACATCCACGTGAGTATTTAATATTTATGAATAAATAATGATTTGCACCTATTTTTCAGAAAGGAAACAAGTTCCTAAATTATTAGAGCTGGCTCAGAGTCACAGCACTAATATGTGGCAGAGTCAGAATTCAAACCCAGGAAACTACCTCATCTGCAGAGTCCACACATAAATGCTGTCTTTTCTCTAAAGATACAATCTATTATTGCTGTATATATGCAATAGAAAGATAAAGAAAATTTTGAAAAGGTAACTCTTAGCTTTCTTATTTACCCAGTTTTCAAAGTATATATAGAGTGTCACAATTTCCTGTCACCAGCCAGAGTGTTACTTAATTTCTGAGCCTCATTTTCCAGGGATAATAGTGATTTCTTGCTTTACAGAGTTAAACAAATGGACATAAGATTAGAACAGTGTCTGATACATAGTAATGTGTATTAGTTAATGTTATTACTTAATGTTCACCTAAAATGTCATTCTCTTATCATGGAAGAGAACAGTTCATACCAAAGTAATTACTATTAAATAGCTTACATAGATTAGAACAGTGTCTGATACATAGTAATGTGTATTAGTTAATGTTATTACTTAATGTTCACCTAAAATGTCATTCTCTTATCATGGAAGAGAACAGTTCATACCAAAGTAATTACTATTAAATAGCTTACACCCTGTGTGACACCCAGAGGACAGCTAAACAGTTAACCACATCAACATAAATCATTAATGTTCATTACAAGTTATACTCTTTTAATTTTTACTCACAACACTGCCAGATGTTTTCAGAAAATTTCTCATATTGCCTAAATACCCTTTCAATAATTACGATCACTTTGTAGTATAGTCAAAAGACCTATTTAAAGAATTGTTCTTATCTCTCTTCTTTTCTGATTGCTAATTTTCTCCCCTATAGCTCAGGAACCCTTTTCTACTTTCTTTTTCAAGATGCTAAAATGTATTACATAAGAAGCTTAATGGTAATCTACATATATAATCACTTAAAATCAAGGGAATCTCTGAATGCCCATGTAACTGTCAAAGGCATTTTATACTCTTCCAACCTTAAGAACAACAGCAACCTGCACAATTTTGCCTCAAATTACATGGATTTTCTTTAAGATTATGGAACATATTGCAACAGCAGCATATAATTTTCCAACACAATAATTCTTTTGCAGTTGAAAGGCATCCTGTAATATTATCAGCATCAACAGGAAAAGGCCCCCAATTTTCACTGTGACAAAGCTTTTGGGGGGAAGCTTTTTCCTCAGTAAACAGCAATTTTCACATGTATAACTGTAAAACACATGGGATAACATAACTAATCATTCTTGACCCTAGACCATTACAAAGGAATGAATTATCATTTAACTTACATTTTTAAAAAACTAGAAAAATTGTTTAAAAATTGATTAATTGATTCAAAGGAAAAAAGAAGAGCAATTTACTTTTATTAATAACTTAAGTCCCTACTGGCTTCCCAGGTAGCCAATGGTTAAGAATCCACCTGTCAATGCAGGAGACGCAAGAGACGTGAGTTCGAGCCCTGGGTTGGTAAGATCCCCTGCAGAAGGAAATAGTAACCCACTCCAGTATTCTTCCCGGGAACATTCCATACAGTGCATGGGGTCACAAAGAGTTGGACACAACTGAGCTACTGAGCACACACAAAGTCCCTATTAATAAAACACTGCTGGAGGGCTTCCCTGGTGGTTTAATGGTTAAGAATCTGCCTTCCAATGCAGGGGACATGGGTTCAATCCCTGGTCAGGGAACTAAGATCTCACATGACACCAGGCAACTAAGTCTGTGTACCACAATGAAGACCTAGCACAGCTCCGTCCCCACCACAAAAAGAAAAAAAACCACTGCTGGGAAATGTTGATTCAATTACCTTTACTTTTATATAGTAATTTATTAGGCAACAGACTTAATGGTATATGAAATAAATGTCTTTCAAGCTAATTCTGTGCTTTATATGTCTCTAATGCATTATAAAAGATCGCAATTAGTTAATAAGAATTTTTCAGAATCAGGACCTTGAGTAAGTACTACATTTACAGAAACTAAAATAAGGAAACAGTATTTACTAAATCAACATGTATTGTAAACTNCCTTTCAAGCTAATTCTGTGCTTTATATGTCTCTTTAATGCATTATAAAAGATCGCAATTAGTTAATAAGAATTTTTCAGAATCAGGACCTTGAGTAAGTACTACGTTTACAAAAACTAAAATAAGGAAACAGTATTTACTAAATCAACATGTATTGTAAACTTAGCAGCCTGCGATTTAGCAATATTTTATCCCAACAACTAATTATGTAGGAGGTGTTAAATTCAAAGTCCTCTGAACTTGGAAAAGTGCATGTAATAAATGCGCCTTTTTACAAAATTAGATACAGAATAGTACTTGTCAAATGTAATTTTATTCTCCAACTGTTCTGTGACATTGCTGAAAAACGGACTTAAGAAAATACATGGTAATTCAAATTAGAAAGCAAGATTATGAACTTTAAAAGTGTTTTTGAAAAAAAACTGATAAGCATGGTAAGTAGTATGTTTTTCCCTTATAATTTTCTCCTTCTCAACTCTACTGGAAATTCTAAACTTAGACAAAGAGAATAAGAAAAATAAGTTTTATCTTCATACACCATATATAATCTAGATCCTTTCAAAATTAAAAAAGAGAATAGTAATTATGTCTGACCTCTGTACTACTTCATTAGCTGTACATGAATAAGCCTTCCACTGAAATCCAGAAAACTGAAAATTATGCCTCTGAACAACTGTAAACCCTTCTGGATGGCAATTATGAGAAGTCTGATATAAAGGGAGCGTCTTGAGGGGTAGAGGATATGGGATCAAGCCTAGATTTTACACCTTACTCATTTTGTGTTTCAGGCAAATCACTTGACTATAAATAAGAATTGGTTTGCTCAGCTGCAAATGTAAAGATAGTATTACCTACCTTATGGGACTGCAGAGAGGATAACACCAGATAAGATTTAAAAGCATTTATAAAGTGTGAAGTATAAATTAGTATAAAACAGTACATGAAAAAAAAAAAAGGTGGGGGGGGCAGTATTAGTCATGCAGTCATGTCTGACTTTGCAACCCATGGATTATAGCCCGTCAGGTTCCTCTGTCCATGGAATTCTCCAGGCAGAATACTGGAGGGGTGGACACTCTCTTCTCCAAGGGATCTTCCCGACCCAGGAATCAAACCCAGGTCTCCTGCACTGCAGGTAGAGTCTTTACCGTCTGAGCCAATGAGTAAGAGCTCACTGAGTGAGGCAGGAGAAGGGGCACAGTGGAGTAGGGAGAGAGAGCAGTGGCAGGAACAAGGCCTCACCGTAGCAGGTTTAAGACAGAAAATAGGAAGGGAGAAATTGGAGAAAGGAAGCAGAGGCAAATTTTTGAAACAGTTTTTGCTGCAAAGAACAAAAGAGTTATGGCAAGAGGTGGCAGAAATGCCTTAGGAGAAAGTGTATTTTCAAAGATGGGAGAAATAATGGCATATTATAATGTAGAAAGGCATAATGCAGGAGAATAAGCCAGATTCTAGAAATTCAACCATTTCTTTACACAGGAAGTTGAGTGGTAAAGAATCCACCTGCCAGTGCAGGAGACACAGGTTTGATCCCTGGTCTGGGAGGGCCCACAAGATGCAGAGCAACAAAGCCCTTGCATGTGCCATAATTACTGAAGCCCGTGCTCTAGAGCCTGTGCTCAGCAACATGAGAAGATGCTGCAATGAGAAGCACGTGCACCGCAAGTAGAGTNGGGGGGGCAGTATTAGTCATGCAGTCATGTCTGACTTTGCAACCCATGGATTATAGCCCGTCAGGTTCCTCTGTCCATGGAATTCTCCAGGCAGAATACTGGAGGGGTGGACACTCTCTTCTCCAAGGGATCTTCCCGACCCAGGAATCAAACCCAGGTCTCCTGCACTGCAGGTAGAGTCTTTACCGTCTGAGCCAATGAGTAAGAGCTCACTGAGTGAGGCAGGAGAAGGGGCACAGTGGAGTAGGGAGAGAGAGCAGTGGCAGGAACAAGGCCTCACCGTAGCAGGTTTAAGACAGAAAATAGGAAGGGAGAAATTGGAGAAAGGAAGCAGAGGCAAATTTTTGAAACAGTTTTTGCTGCAAAGAACAAAAGAGTTATGGCAAGAGGTGGCAGAAATGCCTTAGGAGAAAGTGTATTTTCAAAGATGGGAGAAATAATGGCATATTATAATGTAGAAAGGCATAATGCAGGAGAATAAGCCAGATTCTAGAAATTCAACCATTTCTTTACACAGGAAGTTGAGTGGTAAAGAATCCACCTGCCAGTGCAGGAGACACAGGTTTGATCCCTGGTCTGGGAGGGCCCACAAGATGCAGAGCAACAAAGCCCTTGCATGTGCCATAATTACTGAAGCCTGTGCTCTAGAGCCTGTGCTCAGCAACATGAGAAGATGCTGCAATGAGAAGCACGTGCACCGCAAGTAGAGTAGCCCCCACTCGCTGCAACTAGAGAAAAGCCCAAGCAGCAACAAAGACCTAGCACAGTCAATTAAATTAAATAAAAATAGTGAGTGATGACTCAAAGAAACTCAAAGAAACCCAACAAACCAAAATCCAAATGAAAAGACCCTAGAAGAGAGAAAAAAAAAGCCATCACTGTTTTGACCTTTGGCAGCAGAAGCAGGAAATCAACACTGAAACAGATAAGAAGAAAATGAACTTTAATTTTAAAGACCAGACACAGACTGGCACAACAATCCTTGGTACCCCAGATATAACAGAGTCTGCACCTATTAGCTAACTCCACCCTACAGGCCTTTGCCAAGAGTCACCCGCAAGGCACAAGCACAAGTGGCTTACTCAAATCAGAAGGCAGGACTGAAGCAGTAGAGAATGCCTGGAAGGAATCTAGATTTCACAGTGAGTACCAGGCAGCAGTCATCCACACCTCAGGAAAGGAACAGGAAGACTGAGACAGACCATTCCTAATATGAAGTTCAAGGACAGGGCAGGAGAGCTGAGACAAATCCGAGTGGGATTCAGATCCCAGGTTCTGCTACAGGGGCAGTTCTGATCCTGCTCAAATCACTTGAAGCCCAAGGTGAAATGAAACACGGAAGCAATAGCAAGCAAAAAAACTCAGCTCAATTACAGACTAGATTGACTCAGACCGCTACACATGGCACCTTACAAAGAAGGCACATGCCCATCCCTGAGAATACATTCCTTAGTTCAATCTCTACTTTTCATTTACAAACTATTTTGGCATAAAAAATTATAAGACATGCAAAGAAGCAACAAAATTTGCTCCACCATGAAGCAAGGATACGGAACTGAAATAGAAGGGAAGGGGCCAGGGCATAACCTTTGAAAGAAGGACATAGCTCTTGAGGATATTACAAAAACTGGTTAAAACCGGTTAGGCCGCAGATGGAAAAGATTTGACTTCCAATAGACCCTGAGCCTCATTACACATTTATTATAATACATTAGCAAGCAATATGACATACCCACCTGTGCCATGACAGTTCCAAAGCCAAGCATAAAAAGCCAAAAAAGTAGGTGGTGGCCCAATTCCTAAATACCAGTTCTTACTCAAAATAGTTGGAATAATCCTCCCACTTACTAGCCTATGAAATTACTCAGCACATAAAAACTCACCATACCACATTTCTGGGTTGCTCTCATCTTGTGAGATGGACTGTGTATCTCCCAAGGCCTCTTGCTAGCTGAGATGGACCACACTCTGTCTATGGAGCGTGTCTCTCTCTCAATAAATCTACCTCTTACCTATTACTTTGCCTATCGCTGAATTCCTTCTGTACTGAGACATAAAGAACCTGAGCTTCATTAAGTCCTGAGACCTGGTGTGCAATTTCAATTAAAAGACAGTGGATTCAAGGCTCAGTCCATGGGTTCAAGTCCCACCTGAGTTGTACAATTTCAAAACCAGACTCAGAGATAGATGTTAGACCCAGATGTTAGAATTATCAGACAGGGACTTTAAAAAAGACTCTATTTAGAGGAACTACTGAAGTGGTACACAACACGAGAAAGGAAAAGATGAAAGAAAGATGAAAGCTATATAAAAAAAGAGCCAGGATAAATGCTAGACACAAAAATTACATAATAAAGAGAAACAATTTTTGTAATGAATTTATTAGGAGATGGACAAAGAGAAGGGAAAATAAAACCAGTGAACTTGAAGACAGGTTCACAGAAATTAGGCAAACTGAAATAAAAATTGGAAAAAAAAAAAAAACTCCTGGAAAAAAGAATAGAGCAACCAATACCTGCAGTACAATCTTATATGTAATCAAAATCCCAAATAGAGAAGAAAGAATGAAGCAGGAAAAAAAAAGTGAAGACATAATGGCTGAAAACATTCCAAAACAAACTAAAGAAAGATATCAACCAAAAATCCAAGAAGCTCAGTTAACCCTACATAGGATAAATCCAAAGTAATCACGTTTTAGGCAAATGGCAGAGAATCCACTAAAATCACAAGATAAAGAAAAAATTTTGAAAACAACCAAAGGGAAAGCACAGAGGACGGTCCTGGAAGCCATTACTTCAACCAGCGGCGACTCTGTCTCCTGAGGCGGCGGCGGGTTATGATATGGCCTGGGCATCTTCACCTCCTGCCGAGTTACCTTCACCCGCCACCTGGGCCCTGGCCAATTCATCCTTCCTGTGCTCCTTCACTTAGCCAGCTACTCACTAACCCTGACAAGCACTCTGGGCAAAGTTTACTGCTTTTTTTTTTTTTTTTTAATCTTCTTTCAACTAAAACTGAAACAGACTGTGTTCTCCAGTGGTTTCTGTAGTGGCACTGAGCCAGAATACCCCAGTGACTTTCTCTCGGTTGGGGAGGGAGAAGCTGGTAATCAGCCCATTACCCACACAAGGAAACTGAGACCTGTGGAGAGGTGGCCACAGACAGGTGAGGACTCTGAGCCCCACTGGCTCCTGAGCCCAGCAATTTCCAGATCCCTGCAGCCTCCATCTTTGGGGTTGTACTAGAAAAGTCCCTGAGCCGCCTGGCGGGACTTCCGGCTCTGAAATGAGTGGTGAGATCCACCTCCTTCCCCCAACACAGGGAGCACCTAGAGCTGCTTCCCAAATAGGCCTGTTCCTTTCACACCTGTTAGATCCCACCAAAAAGAGATACCCCACGTCCAAGGGCAAAGGAGAAGCCCCAGTAAGAGAGCAGGAGGGGCAAAGTCGCATTTAGAATCAAACCCCATTCCTGCCAGAGATGCTCAGAGGGCTCAAACAAACCTTGTGCGCACCAGGACCCAAAGACCGCACAGGGACTGAGCCAGAACTGTGTTTGAGTGTCTCCTGCAGAGGTATGGGTCAGCAGTGCCCTTCCGCAGAGGCAGGGGCTCTGGGTGCAGCAGACCTGGGTATGGCATAAGTCCTCTTGGAGGAGGTCGCTATTAACCCCTCTATACAGCCACCAGAACTTACATAGGACTGAGGAAACAGACTCTAGGAGGGTAAACACAAAACCTTGTGTGCACCAATACTCAGGAGAAAGTGACCCCACAAGAGACTGACCCAGACTTGCCTGTGAGTGTCCAGGAGTCTCTGGCGGAGGTATGGGGTGGTGTTGGCCTGATGTAGGGTTGGGGGCACTGAGTGCAGTAGTGCAAGCATGGGACCTTTCCAAGGAGGTCACAATTATGACAGCGGCTGTACTTTGCTGGAGCAGCCATGAAGAGATACCCCATGTCCAAGGTAAGAGAAACCCAAGTAAGACGGTGGGTGTTGCAAGAGGGCATCAGAGGGCAGACACACTAAAACCATAATCACAGAAAACTAGCCAATCTGATCATACAAACCACACCCCTGTCTAACTCAATGAAACTAAGCCATGCCCATGGGGCCACTCAAGACAGGCAGGTCATGGTGGAGAGGTCTGACAGAATGTGGTCTACTGGAGAAGGCAATGGCAAACCACTTTAGTATTCTTGCCTTGAGAACCCCATGAACAGTACGAAAAGGCAAAATGATAGGATACTGAAAGTGGAACTCTCCAGGTCGGCAGGTGCCCAATATGCTACTGGATGTCAGTGGAGAAATAACTCCAGAAAGACTGAAGGGATGGCGTCAAAGCAAAAACAATATCCAGTTGTGGATGTGACTGGTGATAGAAGCAAGGTCTGATGCTATAAAGAGCAATATTGCATAGGGACCTGGAATGTCAGTTCCATGAATCGAGGCAAATTGGAAGTGGTCAAACAGGAGATGGCAAGAGTGAACATCGACATTCTAGGAATCAGCGAACTAAAATGGACTGGAATGGGTAAATTTAACTCAGATAACCATTATATCTACTACTGTGGACAGGAATCCCTTGGAAGAAATAGAGTAGCCATCATGGTCAACAAGAGTCCGAAATGCAGTACTTGGATGCAGTCTCAAGAATGACAGAATGATCTCTGTTTCCAAGGCAAACCATTCAATATCAGGGTAATCCAAGNTGGACAGGAATCCCTTGGAAGAAATAGAGTAGCCATCATGGTCAACAAGAGTCCGAAATGCAGTACTTGGATGCAGTCTCAAGAATGACAGAATGATCTCTGTTTCCAAGGCAAACCATTCAATATCAGGGTAATCCAAGCCCATGCCCCAACCAGTAATGCTGAAGAAGCTGAAGTTGAATGGTTCTATGAAGACCTACAAGACCATTTAGAACTAACACCCAAAGAGGATGTGCTTTTCATTAGAGGGGACTGGAAGTCAAGAAACACCTGGAGTAACAGGCAAAGTTGGCTTTGGAGTACAGAATGAAGCAGGGCAAAGGCTCATAGAGTTTTGCCAAGAGAATGCACTGGTCATAACAAACACCCTCTTCCAACAACACAAGAGAAGACTCTACACCTGGACATCACCAGATGNGAACTAATACCCTAAAAAGATGTCCTTTTCATTATAGGGGATTGGAATGCAAAAGTAGGAAGTCAAGAATCACCTGGGGTAACAGGCAAATTTGGCCTTATAATACGGAATGAAGCAGGGCAAAAGCTAATAGAGTTTTGCCAAGGGAACGCACTGGTCATAGCAAACACCCTCTCCCAACATAAATGTCTTACATATATATAAATGTTTTATATATATAAAATGATATATATAATATGTATTTTCATATACAATGATATGTACTATCTATATAATGATATGTATTATCATAATTTGTATACATTTGTACACACACACACACACACACACATACACACACACTAGATTAATATCAGCTCTATAGTTTACCTAATACATGTCCACTATTTTCCTATGAATAACTTCCAGGCAAGCAGTTTCTCATACAGCTAACTGGCTATGAGGCCATTTTGCTGTAGAAGATAAGATGGCGGACCGTTATATCACACTAGAAATAGTAACATGTCAGTTCTTGCAAATCCTTTGGTGATCTAATCTAGCCATATTCTATTAAAGTTTTCAACATTTTCAAGAAATTTACATGCATCAGGAATTGTGTAACCAATTCTAGGGGGTAGAGGGGTGGCAGGAGGATATGAGGAGCTTGCTTTTATTATTCTTTTGCTTACAATTTCTAATATTATATCATAACTTTGGGAAAGACAGCAAGAGAGAAGAAGCCATGATAACTAAATTAGGTAAAGAATTGATCATTAGTGCTCTCAAAAACTGTTGGGAATCTCTAGCCATCTCTTACAAAATTTGCTTACCTTGGAGAACTTCCGACTCTGACATGTGGGAGGGATCACCAAACGATTTGCAAAACTGATGGTTTATCATTTTCTACTGCAATCCAAACAAAACTGTTAATCAGTTATTTTTTTTCTTTTATAGCAAAATGCCTTTATAGCCAGTGAGCTCACTATGAAACTATTTGCAGCGAAGGTGTTGATGATGAAAATACCTAGGACCTTATTAACAGCATTACCTTGGACAAGTTATTTAGTTTCTCTGAAGTTTCTTTTACTTATTTTTGTAAGGACAATGATACATAAATGAATATATCTAGAAAGTAAATATTTACTGAATATCAAGCATATTGTGAGTGCCAGTAGTTCCTATATAGCAGTTATGACCAAAACATTCATATTCTTAAATGCACTGGAGCTAGAGCTATCACTTAACACATAATGTTCTCCTTTGCAACATGAAAAATAGGACTGAAATCTAGATCTCCAGAATATATATTAAAAAATATATACACAAGAGAATATATACCAAAACATATATACTCTTTCCACTATTCTAGGCAGATGTTGAAGAATATTTACATTTAAATATGGGAATGTCTAACATTCTAAACATTCACTTTAAACCAATAATAAAATTTAAATCGAGGGTGCTTTGGGCTCTGGAATCTATCCTCAGTCTCCATCCTGAAACCCTTCTAAGCTAGTAGATGACAGCAATGCAGATTTGTCAGCTTTCTAGTGTTCTTTACTAAAATAAAAGGATCCTACAGCACTGGATGCCAACATAGCAAATAATTATACTGAGTGCTCTTTCCACTGCCATTGAATCAAAAAGTGAAATTTATTGTGGATGTACCCAAATGCCTGGGATATCAGCTGTCCTGTGAGAAGTCATTACACTTGCTGAGTATCTACCATGTGCCAGACATTGGATGTATAGAAGATACAAATTGAAATAAGAAGTTATTCTTGTTCTCCAGGTGCTTACAGCCATGAGTAAGAAGCACAACACATGCTCACTGAGGACAAAATGTGAGATAAAATAAATTCCATGAAGAAGAACACAGAGCTACACTGGTCAGAATGGCCATCATCAAAAAGTCTGCAAACAATAAACGCTGGAGAGGGTGGTGGAGAAAAGGGAACCCTCTTGCACTGCTGGTAGGAATGTAAATCAACAGTGCCACTATGGAATATGGTATGGAGACTCCTTTAAAAACTAGGAATAAAACCACCATATGACCCAGCAATCCCACTCCTAGGCATATACCCTGAGAAAACCAAAATTGAAAAAAGACATATATACCCCTGTGTTCACTGCTTACAATAGCTAGAACATGGAAGCAACCTAGATGTCCATTGACAGATGAATGGATAAAGAAATGTGGTACATATATACAAAGGAATATTACTCAGCCATAAAAAAGGAAAGTATCTGAGTCAGTCAGTTCTGATGAGGTGGATGAACCTAGAGCCTATTATACAGAGTGAAGTAAGAAAGAGAAAGATAAATACTGTATACTAGTGCATACATACAGAATCTAGAAAAATTGTACCACAGAATTTATTTGCAGGGCAGCAATGGAGAAGCAGAAATAGAGAACAGACTTATGTACACAGGGAGAGAGGAGGAGACGTGAGATGTATGGGGACAGAAACATGGAAACTTACATTACCATATGTAAAATAGATAGCCAATGGGAATTTGCTGTATGTTGCAGGGAACCCAAACAGGGGCTCTGTATCAACCTAGAGGAGTGGGATGGGGTGGGAGATAGAAAGGAGTTTCAAGAGGGAGGGGACATATGTATACCTATGGCTGACTCATGTTGAGGTTTGAAAGAAAACAACACATTCTGTAAACCAATTATCACTCAATTAAAAAATCAGTAAATTTTTTAAAAAAGGACACAGTGCTAGAAAAACCCAAAGAAAGGAATGATTAATAGAGGCTGGCTTGAGGATGCAGATAGGGCAGGACGGGGATAAAGACAGGATAATTCTCTACCCTAGAATTTCTAGGATATGAAAAATGGAAATCCTTCAAAGTATGTTGAGAGAGAGAGACAGAAATGAAGAGAAACTTAGATGGCATCAGGATAAGAAGGCAGAGCAAAATGGTGTACCTCAATCATTGTGCACTGATTCATCATTTCAGAAAACACATCCAGACCAGCAATTCAGTCATCAAGATTTATTCATTCTTGGAGAAAATTAAGGCTTTAGTGTCATCCCAGCTAAGTGTCTGTCTCTATAGTCAATTTTGATCTCCTCCCAAAAGTAAGCAATGCTAATGCATTAATTAAAAGAAGTAAAGCTCCACATTGACAGGCTTTTCTTTAGCAATCTATCATTTCTAGGATTTTATAAAATAACTCACCAATGAACAAAATTAAGGTTTTCAGGTCTGTTGCTTTAAAGAAAGGCCAACATTTGTGAAAATTTTCACAGAGTAGGTAAATACAAAATGAAAATTTAACATACCCACATCAGTTACATCTCCCTAAACAAATTTGGAAGGTTGCCTCTGACTTTCACTGCACTATTGTTTCACTAAGAGTAGAGATGGCACAATTATCTGGGTATTGACATGATGATAATGAAAAAAAATTAGCTAAGAAAGCCAAAATGTGATTTATTTAAGGAAAAAATCAATATCCATATGTAATGATCTTAAGTTCCAATGATACTATATTAAAGAGCCATCAACATGCATTCATCTCCCTAGGAGATTTCAATTTCATATGCTTAGGTACTTGTGAGAAATAAAAGATAGGAGACATTAAACAGTGTTAAAATCTGTAATCTACACCTTGAGAATGTGGGGAATTATCACCAATTAATGAAGGCATTCAAAAAATACCTTTTAAGGATGTACTAAAAAACCTTATACTACATGCTAGAGTCTCCAACATAGGCAATTCCTCATTGTCTTGCAACATATGAACTATCTAGGGGGACAGAGAATGTCTAATCAGCCTAATGCAGGCTTCTGAAAGTGGTAATAAAAGTAATAATATTACTGGTATTAACTACAATAATTTTACACTTAGTGCTCATTTCCTGTGTACTACACACAGAAATATTGAATTTCCCAGTAACAATCAACATAAAAAATAAGGATAAAACCCAAGTATGCCATTTTTTTCTGGTTCATATTTAGCTTATTTATAAAAGCAAAATATTATAAACATGATTCATGCCAAAATAGTTTATAACTGTTTTGAAAAGCAATCTATTTCTCTCTGAGTTTCCGCAGAACCCATGCTAGCCATTCCAATGAAATATTTCACAGTAAGATGTCAGTTTCAGAAAAGAGTATCTCAGACTCTTAGAAGTATCTTAGAATTACCTAGACAGTCTCTATGAAAAATACTCCACATTATTTATTTTTATTGTCTTTAAGTTGACTCCAGATGTAGTCACGTTTAAGCAATAAGGCACCCTGAAAGCTTTCTCAAAAACTTTTAGGTATAAAATATACAGTAACTAAATTTGCATTTAGCCAGTTCATATCATCAAGCTTTCTCCTTTTTCTCCTTACCCATGCAGCTACCCACAAGATAACTTTANCGTTTAAGCAATAAGGCACCCTGAAAGCTTTCTCAAAAACTTTTAGGTATAAAATATACAGTAACTAAATTTGCATTTAGCCAGTTCATATCATCAAGCTTTCTCCTTTTTCTCCTTACCCATGCAGCTACCCACAAGATAACTTTAAGGCTACACAGATCATTTCTCCATGATAACTAATAAATACTCATACAAGCCTTGGAAGAAGAAAATAAAAGAGGCAGGACATAGTCAAATTATTTCATTTAAAAGCAACTTAATTTTTAAGCTCATATATACTACTCAGTTTTATATATATGCCTGAAAACAACAACAGATCACAGAGAACTGTATACTTTATTAGAGGGCCAAAATAATGAAATATGAATGATGATTCCTTATCCAGTAATACAAAATACAATAGTTCCTCCTTCTATGTAATTGGAGTAGCTCAACATATTACTGGTGAGGGCTTCCTTTGTTATCAAANGCTAAAATCACATTAAAAATGAGCTTAACACCATCAGCCATGAGAGAAATACAAAACCACAGTTAGATATCACCATGAACAGAGGAGAATGTGCAGTTAGGTGGTTCCCAATGAGATAGGGAGGTTTTCAATTTTTACAACCAGGAGACATTTTTAGTTGTTTCTGGCATCTAGAATGCTGTGAACCATCCTACAATGCACACGATAACCCCACAGAACAATTATCCTGCCCAAAATGTCAATGGTGGCAAAACTGAAAAACTCCTAAGAGATTAAAGAGACTAATAGCATCAAATAACAGGGAAGATGTAGAGCAACTGGAATTCTTGGATATGTTACTGGAGGGGACACAAAACGGTTCATTCAGTTTGTTTGACATTCGACAGTTATTACTGTACTAAGTGCAAATAACTTCTTGTCAAATTAAATGCCAAATGGCCTAGAAGGCTGTACATGATCTAAAGCCAGTGTACTTCTCTAGCCTCATATGTCCGTTAGCTGAGGCACAAGAATGATACAATACTAAAAAATTTTTCCAAAAAGTCTACTTGATTTTACTGACAGAAATCTTAAAAATTCTGAGACAAAAGAAACCTTAACATCATTTTAGCTCAACTTATTACCTAGAGCAGGGATAATAATACATTCTTGACAGTGAAACATCTACTGTCTCACACTGTTATGGCAAAATCTCACAGATCTAACAAAAACTTGAGAAACAACCCATGTTATAAAAGTAACGATCCTCTACTCTTTTTGTAAACTGAGTTAACTGGAGATTATAATAATTACTGATTTCTTTAAGAAACCTCATAATATAAGCCGAAAAAATTAATATGGTAGTTTAGAAAGATGCTATCTCTTTACAAATACCACAACCCATTTCACAAACAAATGAAATCAGTGAAAAACAAGTCTTTAACTGGCCTAAATCAGTATTATTCAATAAAGATATAATGTAAACTCTAAATGCAAGCCACATATGTAATGTTTACAAAGAAGATGGATGAAGTCAATTTTGATAATACATTTAGGGTACATGTGACCCCATGAACTGTAGCCTGCCAGGCTCATCTGTCCATGGAATTCTCCAGGCAAGAATAGTGGAGTGGACTGTCATTCCCTTCTCCAGGGGATGTGACCAACCCAGGGATCAAATCTAGGTTTCCTGCCTTGCAGAACGATTCTTTACCATCTGAGCCACCGGGGAAGCCCGGCAATTCTGATAGTATATTTACTGTATATGTATAAAATATGTAAAACAGCCAATATATCCAAAACATTGTCACTTCAATATTTAATAAACATTAAAATTTTAGATTATTTTATATTCTTTTTCTGTACTAAGCCTTCAAAGCCCAATGTCTGTTTTATATTATAGAACACCTCATTTTCAACTAGCCAAGTTTCAGGTGTACAATAGCCACATGTAGCTAGTGTTGACTGGATGCTAATGTCACTTACTACATGACACACTTCAAGGAAATTCACATGTATTATTTCATTTAATACTCCTTGAGGTCACTCAGTGGTAAAGAATCTGTCTGCCAATGCAGGAGACACAGGTTTGATCCCTGGGTGGGGAAGATCCCCTAGAGAAAGAAATGGCAACCCACTCCAGTGTTTCTTGCCTGGAAAATTCCATGGAGAAAGGAGCCTGGCGGGCTACAGTCCGTGCCCACAAAGGATGGAACATGACTTTAGCCAACACAAGGAAAATATAGGGTAAAATAACTTGCCCAAATTCCCAAGGTTACCTAGCTAGTTAGTAGAATCAGGATTTTAAACCAATCAGCATGACTCAGATATGGTCCAAATCACTATGCAATCCCATCTCAAATCAACTTCTTTTACAATATTACTGAAACTTTCAATTAACCAAATTAATACTTTTGATTCCTGCGTTGATATCATATATTCATTGTACAGAAACCTGTATTTCTGGTCACATAAAACCCGCTTTTCCCCCTGCAATACAGAATTGAAAACACAAGACTTACCGTTAAAATGAGTTTTTGATACTTTTGTTTTAGGTCTGACACACTTGCAGATGGGTCTGCTCCCAGAATGGTGTACCAATCCTTTTTTGGTATCTGCTCAAATGCCATCATACCTTGAACAAGAAGTGGTCCTTTTCAGATCACCTGAATAGAAATATTGACGACAATTCATTACAGTTTGCGTATACCTGGGAAATAACTAGGTACAGCTTCCCTAAATTCTGTAATATTAAGTCATCATAATAATGCAAGAAGAAGCAAATATTTTCATTTGAAACGCCCCAAGAATTTCACGTTTAAGTATACAGACAAGTGTGGAAAAATCTGTTATATGTTTCATGATATACGCTTATATATCAAAGTAACGAATATACAACAGCCTAAGGGGAAAAAAAAAGAATTCGATAATAAACCCGAGCGGTGGATGGCCCTCTAAGAAAGGTGTTTCGGCTAGTCTCTTGGTAAAAGCGACACACAGTAGGTACTCAATTAAACATACTAGAGTTTAATAAGTGTTTATAAAATGAGTAAATATTCTTTAAAAGCAAAACGAGGAATTAAAATCAATTTGGGAGCATTCCCTCTTAATGTCTCCAGTTCACTTCTTGTCTTTACGTTNGTTGGTAAAAGCGACACACAGTAGGTACTCAATTAAACATACTAGAGTTTAATAAGTGTTTATAAAATGAGTAAATATTCTTTAAAAGCAAAACGAGGAATTAAAATCAATTTGGGAGCATTCCCTCTTAATGTCTCCAGTTCACTTCTTGTCTTTACGTTATCTTCAAAGAATAACTTGCCAAATAGCCAGTCAGCACTGGCAGGTGGAGAGCAACAGTCCCTCAATTATTGGACAGGCGCTCAGATCTCGCAAAGAGCTCCTGAAACTCTTCAAGGGAAGCCGTGACAGCCCTTCCGAACCGAAGAGAGTCCGCCAGGAGCCCCAGAACCAGGCAACTTCTTCCCATAGCTGCGAACTCAACGAGACATCCGGGGCTTCCTCAAAATTGGGACTCGGAAATCCACTGCACTCACAGTGCCCTGTGTCGCCCAGCCACAGACTTCGTACCCTCTCCTGATCCGCTCGATCGCAAACTTAGCAAAAGTGAAGCCACTAGAGCCCACTCCTCGCCTGCTGTCTGCCAAACCTCGGAACCGGCTTCTGCTTCCGCCGGAAGTCACTGAACTAACGCGGTCAAGTTTCCAGCCGAGCCACAATGGCGGAGGCACCGATCGGAAGCGCCGCTCCGCCCTCCTGACGCGGTCGCTATGGTAACCCATTCGCCTCTGCCTCAGGAGTTTACCAACAGTAAGTGCGGGCGCGGTAGGAAAAGGTTTCCTTCGCCTTGTTCTAACTCGCTCTTTTCCTGGCTCCCAGACTGTCGTTTCTCTCCTCTTCCTCAGCGAGTACCCCCAGCACCCCCCTCCAAGCTTCCTCCGCCTTCCCCAAAACTTCCTCCGCATGACCTACCCACTGCAGCTCCCTGTCCTTTCCCGCTTGACAACTGCAGTACGTGACGGGGATGAGGATGGGGGGGCTACGGTGGGGGTACAGTTGGGATTAGAGCGGGTGGAGGTCGACAAGAAGGGTGACAGAACTGATTCCTCCCTTCTCCCTAGACTTCCTTTGGAATGTTCTTATTCCAAAACTTAGAGAACTAAAACCTATGCTGAGTAAAAAGTTGTTGTTGTTGTTGTTTTTTCCCCCGAAAGAGATGTTCAACTTAATTATTTCTTTTAGATTTTACTTTAGTGGGTTGCCATGTCCTTTTCAAGGGGATTTTCCCAACCGAGGGATTGAACCCAGGTCTCCCATATTTCAGGCGGATTCTTTATCATCTGAGACACCAAGGAAGCCCAAGAATATTTTAGTAGGTAGCCCAGTATTTCTCCAGGGGATCTGCCCAACCCTGGAATCAAACTGGGGTCTCCTGCATTGCTGGCAGATTCTTTACCAGCGAGCTACCAGGGAAGCCCAAAGTTTTTCAGTTTTAATATTATTTTTTTGGAAGAGATGTTCAACTTATTTCTTTTAGATTTTAGACTGACTTGAAAAATGAAAACTTTTCAAAGTCCTTTCACACTCTTAGCAAGTCTTCCTATTCGCAGGGCAGCTATGACTTCGTTCAAGCTCACAAAAAAAGCAAAATAAAACGCTCACTTTGAGGTATTTATTGGGTACTCCAAATGGGCACTTTCCTCTCCTTGTCATTCGTTCTGTTCTTCGCTTTTACTGTCAAATCTCTGTGCTGCTTACCTTAGATTTGTTGCAGAGAAGCAAATCCTGATTCCCGGTTGATACTGTTTCTTTGACTTGTTTTCGCTGCTTCTGTTATAACCACACAGAATGGCCAGCCTTAAAGAATCCTGCCCCTCTGCTTGACTGCTAAAGTAGAGTGCCTTTGTTCAGAACCCTGTCCACCCATAGCTGGCAGGAAGGAAGAAATTAATAAATCCCCTGCCTTCCCTTGCCATTCTCTGAGATGTTTGCAATATTAATGGCTTTTTAAACTTTTTCCTCGCCTTCCCCCATGTCTGATCTATAAAAGAACCTGGCATGCAGACCCTGTAAAATGGTTATTTTGAGGTGCTAGCCTGCCGTTTTTTCCATCAGCTGGCTCCCCAATTATAGTCTCTTCCTTGTCTCAACCTCTCATCTCTTGGATTGGTGCCTGTTGTGTGGCAAGCAGAGCAAGCTTGGACTCAATAACATATTGACTGTCCTTTCTTGCATTTTACCTGGAGGTCAAAACTGCATCTTCGCTCTCCACAGAATGATATAAATTTCACTTGGAAATATTAAGGTAGTTTTGTTGATGTTACTCCTTACATTTTTCTTCTTCTTTTTTTTTTTTAATGTTCTACCAAATAACCATTTGAGAAGCAGTTGAGATAAACCCTAAGCACATTGAAAAAGATATTTTGATATGGTCAGTTATTTAATGATGGTTCCCTGGTAGCTCAATTGACTTCCCTGGTGGCTCAGACGGTAGAGAATCTGTCTACAGTGAGGGAGACAGGTTCAATCCCTGGATTGGGAAGATCCCCTGGAGAAGGAAATGGCAATCCACTCCAGTACTATTGCCTGGAAAATCCCATGGACAGAGGAGCCTGGTAGGCTACAGTCCATGGGGTCGCAAAGAGTCGGACAGGACTGAGCAACTTCACTTTCCCTGGTAGCTCAGCTGGTAAAGAAAGGATCTGCAATACAGGAAACCGGGGTTTGATCCCTTGGTGAGGAAGATCCCCTGGAGAAGGAATTGGCTTACCCACTCCAGTGTTCTTGCCTGGAGAATTCCATTAACAGAGGAGCCTGGCAGGCTAGAGTTCCTGGGGTCGCAAAGAATTGCACACGACTGAGCAACATTCACCCAACTATAACTGAGTAACTGAATGATACAGAAAAGCTTAAAAATCTAAAAGGAAAAGTATAGTTTCGGCTCTTCATAGCATTTTGTCATATTTAAAGGCAGACACAACCACCTTTAGAGCAATACTGACTAAGTCAGAAGATCTGATTTTCATGACTGGTTCCAACATTCTGTGTAGCCCTGCTGCTTCTAAGTTGCTTCAGTCATGTCCGACTCTGTGCGACCCCATAGATAGCAGCCCACCAGGCTCCCCTGTCCCTGGAGTGGGTTGCCATTTCCTTCTCCAATGCATGAAAGTGAAAAGTGAAAGTGAAGTCGCTCAGTCATGTCCGACTCTTAGTGACCCCATGAACTGCAGCCCACCAGGCTCCTCAGGCCATGGGATTTTCCAGGTGAGAGTACTGGAGTGGCTTGCCATTGACTTCTCCGCTGTATGGCCTTAAGTATATCTAAAAAAGACAGAACTGTGTTATTCTGAAGACCTTCTTATACAGTACTATCAGAATGACACGCTTTGAATTTCTCTAGCCCTCAAACTACCTTTTTCCATGGCATAGTCCTTTGTATAGATAATTATACTCAAGTGCTTCAGTTTTTATAGAAAGAGCACTTTATTTTGATTTATGATTGCATTAATGTATTGTGTTATCCCTTTTACTGCCTTTTTGAACAAAATTTTGAAAATTCTAATCACAATATCTCAACTTTCTTGTATTTATTTATTTTTTGATATAGAAAGAGGTACACTTTTTTGTCCACACCAAATCGCAAATGTTCTGCCATTTCATGATAACATATTTTAATTTACATCTGTAAAGCATACTTTAGTTTGCAACTTTTTATTTCATCTCCATTAAGTCATTAATCCTCAAAAATTACCAATAATTCATTGATATTATCCAAATCTAGTGCTTGTTTACATTTCCCTAGTTGTCTCTGAATTTTATTTTTATGGTTGGTTTGCTTGAGTCAGAATCCAGAATCTACACATTGTATTTGGTTATTCTGTCTCTTAAATATCTTTTAAGCTATAGCAGTTCCAATACTTCACTACTACCTTTTTTTCCTTTTTTTACCATTAGTTTATTGAAAAAACAGGTCGGTTGTCTTACAATATGAACTTACCTGTTTATTTATACCAGAATCCACTTTTTAAAACACTTGAGAAATCCTTGCTCATTAGTCCTCCTTCATTTTTTTCATTTTTTAGAGCACTACTGTTCAATGTAAATACAGTGTAAGCCACAAATGCAAACCACACATGTGATTTTAAATCTCCTAGTAGCCATATTAGAAAAATAAAAAGAAACAGGTGAAATGAATTTTAATAATATATTCATTTACCAGTGTATCCAGAGTATGCGCATTTAAAAATGTAAACAATACAAAAATTATTAATGAGATATTTTACATTCTTTTTTTCATGCTAAGTCTTCAAAGGCTGGTGTGTATTTTACCTATACAACTCATCTCAGTTTGGACTCGCCGCTTTTCATGTGCTCGATAGCCACATCTTACTAGTGACTGCTTTATCAATCACAGGTCTAGGGGATAAAGTCCAGCATTCTTCCCCAACATGATCCCAGTTTTCCAGCTTCATCACCTATTACCCTCATACATGAAGCAATTAAATATTTAATTAAACAATTGAATATTTTCTTGGTACTTCATAATTTTATTTGGATGGGTCTCCTTGCTTATAACGCCATACCTCTTTTCTTCCTCCTATCAGTTTTACGCCTTCTTTAAGACCTATCTCTTCCATCAAGTCTTTTATGATGGCCAATCCTTAGAAATTACCTTCTCTCAATTTTCAGAGCAGTCCTGGGTGTACTCCTCTTTTGTACTTATCCTATCCTACAGAGTATTGTTATACACTTTAGATGTGTATTCTAGTTTTCTGATTGGATTGTAAACTCTCTGAGAGTAAGAACACCTCTTAAAGAAACTAAGCTCCAGCTTTTATGCCACATTCTCTGGGGTTCTAAAGATGTATATCTACAATAGGTTTGTTTCTCACTGTTTTTAGAAGGTAATATATTTATTTTATGTAAAACCAATGTAGCATAAATACAAACTATGTTAGCACAGTGGTTAAGAGCATGAACTCTGGGATCAGACTCACAAGTTTGAATCCAGATTCTGCCTCTTACTGCTATGTGAAAACTTGAAGTTAATCTCTGCACCTTAGTTTCTCCCTCTGTGAAACACAGATAATAATAGTATTGCCTTCAGAGGTTTGTTGTGAGGATTAAATGAGATAATGGTGGCTGAAAGTAGTAAGTACTCAGTAAAGAGTAGATCAGTCCTGGGTGTTCATTGGAAGGACTGATGCTGAAGCTGAAATTCCAATACTTTGGCCACCTCATNAGGACTGATGCTGAAGCTGAAACTCCAATACTTTGGCCACCTGATGTGAAGAACTGACTCATTTGAGAATACGCTGATGCTGGGAAAGACTGAATGTGGGAAGACAAGGAGACGACAGAGGATGACATGGTTGGATGGCATCACCAACTTGATGGACATGAGTTTGATCAAGCTCCAGGAGTCGGTGATGGACAGGGAGGCCTGGTGTGCTGCAGTCCATGAGGTCTCAAAGAGTCAGACACGACTGAGCGACTGAGCTGAACTGTGCTGTTATAGGGCTAAGGTTCAAAGATCAGCTTTAATCATAGTCATGCTTTACACTTACCAGATGTATGTCCCCTACAATATCTGGGATGTACTGGACTAAATATATTGCTTATCAGAAATTCAAACTTAACTGGGTGTCCTGTAATTTACCTGGCAACCCTCTCTGTGAGACTAGCCACATCTCTTCCAATTTTAATTTTTCAGATTAGAAGAATTAAAGGAAGACATTTTAGTTGGGGGCAGGGAATGGTGACGTTAGGGCTGTGGTTTTCCGAGCAGCTATTTTTCCAGTGACCTCCAGCAGCAGGTCCAAGGTTTCCTTTCCCTGTGTTTACATGGACATGATTCCAATGTTAAAACTTTCCCCAGAGAAGACCTGTCCACGTTCCTTCCATCATCTTCTTGCCAAGAACCCCATGCACAGAGCAGATCATCCTGATTTTCATTTGCATCACACAATGGGGGCTGAAACTCCATCCAACAAGAGCGAAGGTGGACACTGTTTTGGAACATTGGGCTAGCTGGTGATGGACTGGTTCGACCATACCCTGCAGTCTGTCTACAGTCTAACCTCAGAGCCACAGTCAAACCTTGCGATCCCCTCTACTGAACTGTTTCCCACTTGCCTGAAGTACGGGGACACCGGCATTAGAGAAAAACATTTAGAACACTCTGTTAGATTTTAAAGGTCTTCCCTGGTGGCTTGGGTGGTAAAGAATTCATCTGCAAGGCAAGAGACCTGGGTTCCATCCCTGGGTCAGGAAGATCCCCTGGAGAAGGGAATGGCAATCCACTAACAGTTGTGTTGTAAAAAAAAAAAAGCAGGTTGGGCACATGACTTTGCAAAGCTTCTATAAATTCTGTAGCCCCCATATTATTACAAAGGACGGGAGGGAATTCCAAACAGGTTAGGTGAGATTAGACTCAACTTTCCTCATTCATAGTTCAGCACTTGTTTCAACAGGTGAGGCAGCTCACTTCGAGCCAAGAACAGACTCTGAAACTGGATGGAGAGAGTCCAGCGCTGTCACTTACTAACTGCGTCACCTTGGACAGGAATTTAACCTCCTGGAACCTCAGTTTTGTCATTTATAAAGAGGATTACCACAGGATCCACCACATAGAATTACTGTGAGAACTAAACAGGCAAACATATACAAACTATTGTAAGCCCTTATGCACATAAGACATTATTATTATTACATGAGGTTTCAGCCCTAAATAAAAATAACCTAGGAGGACTACTGATTGATTTAGTATTTTTTGATTTTTTTAAAATTATGAAATGGTAAAGTTTAGTTTTTTCCCCTGTTTTAGAGAACAATGAAGTATCTATTTCTTAGGTGAGCTTCATAGCAGACTTCACAGACTATATAGTTTATCGGGGTAGAATGAAAATACTATGCAAACACTACACAGTTCATGTCATAAGAGTGACTTGCACTCACTCTGAAATTCCCTTAGTTTGGTTTTAAAAGAATGACTTAAACATGAAGATTCTGATGCATCTCTCTCTCTGGTCGAAGGAACGGTTCCAAAGTGGTTTACGCCAGTTTGCTAGCTCAGTTGTTTCCAACCCCTTGCGACACTTAGGACTGTAGCCTGCCAGGCTCCTGTGTCCCTGGGACTTTTCAGGCAAGAATAGTGGGGTGGGTTTCTGTTTTCTTTTCTATCACACTATTTTAAAATGAAGCAAACCATATGAGGTGCTGTATTTACAGCCAGGGATACACCTACCAAACTGACGAAGGTCCAGGCAGAGATTCGCTCCCTCCACTAAGGTGGTGTTTCGGCAGATGGTCCACAGGTTGAAATACATGTAAACTGGCAGTGAGGTGAATGCCGTGACTCCCAGCCAGGCCAGCATGAAAAGGTATGTCAGCATAATAAACTGCAACAGAGAAAAAGTCGAGACAGAAAACATATAATCTACTGGGAAGGAGGGATTCTGTGTTTAACCTACACAGCTCAATATTTATCACAACTCCGGTAGGTCCTGCCACCAGTAAAGAAGCTAAGAGATGGTGAACACGGATCACGAGAAGAAAGGGGCTGGAAATGCATCACAGAGGTTCTGATGGACNGGATGGCATCACCAACTCGATGGACATGGGTTTGAGTGAACTCCAGGAGTTGGTGATGGACAGGGAGGCTTGGCATGCTGCGATTCATGGGGTCGCTAAGAGTCGGACACGACTGAGTGACTGAACTGAACGGAACTGAAAGAATAGATACTGTGATTATTATTAATAATGAACTATTTGTTACTCAGTTTTGATACATCAGAATATTAAGAATTCATAACAGTATTTTAGAAATTTCTAAACAAAGCAAATGAAAGCCACAGACTACTGAATTGGAAAAATGAAATCAAACCCAAATGTTTGTTGAACTGTAGTTTGCCAGATACATTGAGCGCACAGGCAGAAACCTCTTAATTCCTGAATCGTCAACATCTAGCATAAGTGAAATAGGCATACCTCAAATATTTAATTTCAAGATGATTCATCAAGTGCTATATCTAGAGTTAGATGTAGATGCAGAGATATAGATACAGATGCAGATATCAGATACAGATACAGCATACAGATACAGATGCTGATACAGATACAGCAGTCACATTCTTACTCAGTTTGTTGCTTCAGCCCTTTGCCCATGCATGAACTTACTCATGTCCACCACACATTAACAAATTCTTAATCATGAGATCGTATTTGTGAATTATGCTTCTTGTGGATATTTGCAAAACATTCAGCATACTTCTATTAATTATTTCTCATCCTAGGATTATATTTACTTGGCTCTTTCCACTGATTTCATTACCAACTCTTCTTTCATATCCTTGATCTTATTTACCTCTGAATTTTTAAGATTTTTCCTATCAGTTAACTAAGCTATATCTATTTTTAAGTACTGCAATATTGTGGTTATATGTGAAAACTAGATGACCCCACCCCTAGGGCAACCTGGAGTCTATTAGCTAGTAATGAATTAAAAAAAAAAAAGATACAAGTACATAGTACATGCTGCTAAGTCGTTTCAGTCGTGTCTGACTCTGTGCAACTCCATAGATGGCAGCCCACCAGGCTCCCCCGTCCGTGGGATTCTCTAGGCAAGAATAATGGAGTGGGTTGTCATTTCCTTCTTCAATGGATTAAAGTGAAAAGTGAAAGTTAGGTCGCTCAGTCGTGTCTGATTCCTAGCAACCCCATGGACTGCAGCCTACCAGGCTCCTCCATCCATGTAATTTTCCAGGCAAGAGTACTAGAGTAGGGTGCCATTGCCTTCTCTGACATAGTACATACATAGCCTTCATTCACCTATTTATTTACTCAACAAATATTTATTGTACATTGTTAACAAAAAATACTAGATAGAGTTGGCTGTAGCTCTATCAAAATCTTAAAAGTTTATTTGAGTAGGTAGGCAACTGAAATAACTGTGCAAAGTGCTATGCCAGAGCAAATAAAGGTTAACTGTGATAGTTAATAACTTGTGGTTATGTGAATAGAATAAGGCAGATTACTTGAATAATTGAAATCCTTGAATCAAAATGAGGCTAATCCAGGAAGATATATGGAAATGTTAAGTTTTAAATAACGCTCTGACAGAGAGGAGAGATGAATGGCTAGAATTAGAGAAATTTCCTCATTTTCTTTTTTGGCCAGTTATCATAAAGCTTTAGACAGTATTGAGAATCAGCTCTAATGAACAATCCTACCTCACCTTTTAGAAATAGTTTTTCAGTTTTGTGTTTTTTCCATTCTCTGGTTGTCTTCACTTGGTCTGTTCTCTCTTCTGTCTTTCAACAGTAATCATCAGTGAACATTCACTGGGTTTAAGCAAGTCAGTGCACTAAGCAGGGGAGACCAAGGGGTAAATACTTCTCACTGTCACCGTAGCTGTGACTGTTTTTCCCGTGTGTTTAACTTTGGTCATGTCAGTGTTCTTTCAAGCTGGTTTCAGATTTCTTAAAGATCTTCAGTTATTTGGAATTTTTGTTCTTGTCTTCCAAGCTTCTTCACATCTCATATTTTAATTGTTCCATGAACCTATTAACAACACTGAGTATAATCTATCTTCTGTTTTCTCTTTAGTAATCATAATAAATACCAACTTATTATTTCCCCATTCACTTTTTTTATCCCTTTCTCGTGCCTGATAACCACTCTGAAACCTTGTAATAATCTCTTCAAACCATGCAGTGATATGCATTAATATGCTCTAGCATTTTAGTCTTCCATTTTGGTTTCTTAAACCAGAATTTTTTTAAAGTTTATTTTATTTTTGTCATGTAATTGACTCACAGAAGAAAGGTTAATTTGAATGATCAAGGGGTGTTAATTTGTAGGTTAAAATGTGTTAAACAGTTGATATGAAGTCTGTTTAAGTCAATTAGAGTGTATAATGAAGATGTTTCTAGAGTGTTATGGAACCTTTTGAAGTCAACTTGGAATTCACTCCTGTGTGTCAACCATAGCACCTGGCTAAACATGCCGTTGCATTTAGGTTCTTAACTGTGGGTATATTACAATATATATGAATAGATCTACACACTTACAGAAATTTGACTTTAAGATTCTATGTTTTACTATAGAAAATAAATTCATGATTTAATTAATCATTAGCAAAATGAAAAACATACTGTTATCTTTGTTACTCTATTTTTTTCTAAAATAAAATGCAGCTGAACTCAATAACCAACAAAACATTTCTGCATTTTCTGTTTGCTTTTAAAACTAGATTAGCATCATTATTGCTGATTTTTTTTAATACTAAGTACCTCATATTGAAAGAGACCATACAAAGACATATAAAATTTGATATACTCATTTAAAGGAATGACTTATTTTCCCCTCCAAAGTTATTTGAAATAATATTGTAAAACATTTTAGTGTAGGTACTATCTTTTAAATTTTCAAAATAGATAATGTTATTTTGCAGACTTTAATGTTTATATGCTGTTTCAATAGTTGAATATAATTTTGTGTAATGATAGGTATATTTAAGATTAGTGAAGCTTTGCTACTTCAACAGTTCAAATCCACAGAGATGTGAGGGTAAAAAACAAATTTTAAAATAGATTCTTCCCTTAGCCTCAGGATTACTATAGAACTAGTTTTATTACTTGTGTCAATTTACTAGCAATAAACACATTTAGCATTTCAACTTCTTTCAACCATTCATTTTAATTATTTAGAGAGTGATGAAAAACAACTCTTACATGCTAAAGGGATTTCTGCAATGATGGATTAGATGCCAAAATAATGAAACCACATAGCTTAAAATATATACTGAAGAATAGATGTTTTCTGATGAATTTCCACAAAAAAAATCATATTTTTAAAATATTTTAAGCAACTCATAGTATTACTTTTTAATCAACTGTAGACATGGCATGAGTATAGTCTTTAGTTGCTCATTAGCAATTTCTTTAATGAGTTTTTTTGTGTGATAGATAGTTAAAGTAACAGACAAATGACAGATTGTTTGCCTTTAATGATTTCCCTCTTTCAAGCCCATTACAAAGCAATTAGAAATCTGACAGCATTTTCACTCTGCATTACTGATCATCTAAAGTGATGAGGAATGAGAGGTGATGAATATTAATTGTATATTTTCATATGATTATCATAAATTATTACCTTGTCTGATGTGCTGCAGGTGAAGCGGGAGCGTAAGAGAAAGACAGATATATTAATTTGAAAGACTTTTAAATATTTGTCTGTAGTGTAAATTCTGATCTGCAGTGTTAGTGTCTATGAATGTTAAATTAATTCTCTTCAGTTTATAGCTACATTTGTGGTAACTGAAATAACTTTTCAGTACAAGAAAAGGAAAAATTATTTCATAGTACAATAGACATGTATGTATTTAAGTTCAGAATTTTAAGAAACTAATTTAGAAAATGAAATAGTGAATTTTGTTGATATACATATATGCAATATTCAGATATATCATTACAAAAAATATATACTTAGATTTAGATCTTATATTAGTCTGAGTTTAAAGTCAGGTGATCCTACAAAATAAGTGAGATAAGAAAGAGTAACCAGTTGTAAAATATTTTTCTGAGTCCTCTGGAACAGTTCTTTTAGTCTTTATCCAGTATATATCCTGTTTCCCCAGTTTCTTGCTTTAGGGAGATGAGACTAAGCCAGTCATCAAGACTCAAGTGTATTGTTACTTGGTTCTCAGCCTTGCTGCTGCTGCTGCTGCTGCTAAGTCGCTTCAGTCTTGTCCAACTCTGTGCGACCCCACAGACGGCAGCCCGTTGGGCTCCGCCATCCCTGGGATTCTCCAGGCAAGAACACTGGAGTGGGTTGCCATTTCCTTCTCCAATGCATGAANTTAAATTAATTCTCTTCAGTTTATAGCTACATTTGTGGTAACTGAAATAACTTTTCAGTACAAGAAAAGGAAAAATTATTTCATAGTACAATAGACATGTATGTATTTAAGTTCAGAATTTTAAGAAACTAATTTAGAAAATGAAATAGTGAATTTTGTTGATATACATATATGCAATATTCAGATATATCATTACAAAAAATATATACTTAGATTTAGATCTTATATTAGTCTGAGTTTAAAGTCAGGTGATCCTACAAAATAAGTGAGATAAGAAAGAGTAACCAGTTGTAAAATATTTTTCTGAGTCCTCTGGAACAGTTCTTTTAGTCTTTATCCAGTATATATCCTGTTTCCCCAGTTTCTTGCTTTAGGGAGATGAGACTAAGCCAGTCATCAAGACTCAAGTGTATTGTTACTTGGTTCTCAGCCTTGCTGCTGCTGCTGCTGCTGCTAAGTCGCTTCAGTCTTGTCCAACTCTGTGCGACCCCACAGACGGCAGCCCGTTGGGCTCCGCCATCCCTGGGATTCTCCAGGCAAGAACACTGGAGTGGGTTGCCATTTCCTTCTCCAATGCATGAAAGTGAAAAGTGAAAGTGAAGTCGCTCAGTCGTGTCTGATTCAGCGACCCCATGGACTGCAGCCTACCAGGCTCCTCTGTCCATGGGAGTTTCCAGGCAGGAGTACTGGAGTGAGGTGCCATCGCCTTCTCCATCTCAGCCTTGAGAGGTAGCGAAATTTGGTCCAGAAACTAGATAATAGTCTTTGGTATAGGAAGAATTGATAAGCATAAAGTATTTGACATGTTTAGAAGTGTATTGGTATCAATATACCAAAATAAGTTATATTTTGATATCTCTAATTATAGATATTAGCTGATAATCAATATGTACTTAATAAATAGAGCTGAATTTACACTAGTAAAGCCATGTCTTGCTTCAGTCTTGTCTTTTGGACCTTTTGCTATGGATTGCTCTGTGGCATATCAGCTCTTAGAGAGGCATGTCATCCTGGATCCATATTTATTTATGAAGGTCATAATCCATATGATAATATGACTATAAATCGGTGAAAACTGACTTTTTGCATGCTTCTTAGGAATTATTCTCCTTCCTTTATATTCAATTTTATATATATGAAATTAAACCAGCAGATCTTCACAAATGAACTTTTTGTGTTCTGGAAAGTTAAGGAGAGTCATCTGAAACTCATTACATGTTTACTCAGGGAAAAATCAGATATCAGGATGATAAAAGCAAACTATCAGTAAAAAGCATTGAGACCCTATTGTTTGGGTAGCCCAATTTAATATTTTTACCGGCTAAGCTTTTCATCTGTATTATCATTTGTGTCTGATGCCCTCCCAGATTTTATTCTACAGAGCAGACCCAACTAGTACATTTTATGGAGTCAGAGTGGTAATTCTCATTGCTTTCAAATCCTTTCTGCTGATATTCTTTATCTCCTCTTAGTCCACATGTCAAGTTGATCCTTTGTGTAGCTCAGGCAATTCTCCTTCTATCCACTTCTCACATACCGCCAACCAACATACTTACTTACTTGACTTTTGGTCAAAGTCTCCCTTTCTTTCTTTAGAAGAATTGGTTTAGAAATTTTACATATTTATACTGTGACACAGAATAACTAGCTGTATCTGAGTTTATAGGAAACTGGGCTGTCAAACCACAGCATTGCAGGCAAATCAACAGCTGAGGAAACAAATAGTCCTAAATTGTAAATCATAAATAGCTGTATCTTCTCTAGTTCCCTTGCTCCTTGAAAACCTGGTTCATTTCCCCACACATACACTTGATCTTTACAGTCTCCCTTTTTAACTAAATAGCAGCTATTCTTTACACTCTTAAAGTTCCAATGTTTTTATTTATATTTAAACACCACTTATGTTGTGATAAATGTTACTTATTATTTCGTCATAGACGATCCTTTTAAGTCATTCACAAAGCATTCCCACTTTCCCTCTCAAAATTTCTGTCTAAAATGGTTTTATACCTTGTATCATCAGTACAACAGGCTTCCCAGCAGGTGCTGATGGTTAAAAAAAAAACCCGCCTGCCGGTGCAGGAGACGGTAAAAGATGTGGGTTTGATCCCCAGGGTTGGAAAGATCCCCTGGAGGAAAGCAGGGCAACCAATCCAATATTTTTGCCTGGAGAATCTCATGGACAGAGGAGCCTGGTGGGCTACAGTCCATAGAGTTGCAAAGAGTAGGACCTGACTGAAGTAACTTAGCTGGAGGAGGAAATGGCAGCTTACTCCAGTATTCTTGCCTGGAGAATCCCATGGACAGAGGAGCCTGGTGGGCTATAGTCCATAGGGTAGCAAAGAGTCAGACACAGACTGAAGCAACTTAGCATGCGCTCATGTACAAAGTGACTTAGCACGCATGCACACCAGTACAAAGTCANGCCTGGAGAATCCCATGGACAGAGGAGCCTGGTGGGCTATAGTCCATAGGGTAGCAAAGAGTCAGACACAGACTGAAGCAACTTAGCATGCGCTCATGTACAAAGTGACTTAGCACGCATGCACACCAGTACAAAGTCACTTACTGAGGCAACAAGTCATTTAATTCCCTAGGGAAATGAAAGGTCAGCAAGTTGGAAAGAGAACGAAGGAAAAAAATTTCTTTTTAATTTCAGAAATTTCAGTGATCTGATAGAGCTAAAATATAAAGGAGGCCAAGATTCCTGCCTAGTCATTAGAAAAGACATTGACTCAGTCCTGAAATCAGCCCACAAGAGAGAGGAGATATGTCAATTGGCTTAGCTTTAAAGACAATATTTGGATTACTTTCTTCCTAAGCCATTTACCCCTGCACTAGATTGGAGAATAGACTAAAAAGGCTTACAACACTTAAATAGATTACACTGTTTACTTATTACTTGATAATGTGACCTGCCCGTCTATCAGAAAATGATATTAAGGTGAACCCTTGTGTTAACCTCATATTTGGCACCCTGCCTAGAAGGCGATCTTTCAGATTTTGTAAATTTTCCAAGAGAATGTTCCATAATAGTTGTTATTGAAACAAATTGGAAGTAAAATTTTATGTAATCAGATTTGAAGGATTTGTTTCCCACTGAATTGAGCAGCTTTCCTGTTCTGTTTTTTTTGGTTTACCAAACCTTGCAGTAGATTCCAAACTTCACATGATGGTTTTTAGAACCACTTCTGTCTCTGGCTTTAGAAAATGTATCCTATCCCTCTTAAACTGGAAGTATAAAATCCAGAACACAAAATCAATACACTTCTCTGTCTTCTATGGTACCTGTAAATCAGAAGTGGTGTTTTAATAAAAGGAGAAAACTAGAAAGGAAAGAACTTCTTAAATTCCAGTTTAGCACACAGGCACAAAGATTTTCACATCATTTGTTCAAGTAGTAGCTCACGGGTTAGCATTAACTTTTGAGGTTTCTTTGTGATCAACTGGGCTTCAAGTTTTCCATGGTCATGTGCTCCATTTAACGTATTGAATAATAAACTTATGCAAAATAAAAGGAAATTTCATGCTTGGGAAGTAAAGAAGTTTATGTAATTTTATCCTTATGTAAATAATTCACTGTTAAATTAACATAGAAAGGAAAGGAGTTTTTTTCCTGCCTTCATTTTGGAACATTGACTTACAGACCTTAAGACTTCCCATGTAGTGTTCAAAAACATTTTTGAGCCTGCTCCATTCTATGTGATAATCTTTCATTTCTAGAGAATTAGGTGTTCCTCTCTCTAAACGGGGAGCTAAAGCAAAGGTTGAATTCTTTTCCTATAAAATATGCATATTTATGAAAAAAAGTGTATATACATTTGAAAAACTGCATGTATTTTTGTGCTCCTATTTACTTGTTACTATGGCAACCACCAAACTGCCTAGTATTTATGTTGTCTAAGATTCAGAGTGCCTTTTCAAAAAAATAAATATGCCAGAACCGTGTATTGTATTTACTTTGATGTTTAGAAAAATATTTATTCTAATGCATATTTTTTAAGAAAAATAGCAATAAATAGTGTAAACTTCAGCCCAGCTTGAATAGTACCTTTTCCTGTAGTACGTTTTTGAAATCAAAGCAATTACATTTTTCTTTTCCTTGTTACAAAAATCAGAATGAAGAATAGAAATAATGAATTTTCAAAACTTATGAATCAATCTTGAAAGGTACTCTCTTGATTTTTTTCTTATTTTTATAACAATATTTTGATTCACACCAAAATATAAAACATGAATTCAGACAAAAATACTTAATGCTAGCTATATAAATCAGAAAATGTGAATAGTTGGCATTTCTGATCACAGATGGTTCTTTATCTATGAATAAAAGATTTATATTTTGTACTTAAAAGGCGCGGTTGCTATTATTTTTCTTGCTTTAATTATTTAAATTGTTTTCTGACATGTGTGATACATAAATATAATTTCTTAATGTTAAACATCAGAATGGAAATTATGAAGCATAAAATGAGACATGTTTCATGTCACGTATTACCTGTTAAGAAAAACTGCAATACAACATTTAAGTACAACAGAATAGTGAGCATATTGTCTCTGATACTTGTAAACAAGATGGATCTGCAGTTTCACAGTTTATGTTGACAGTATCTTTGTGGGAAATGTAATTATCAAATGAATTATAACATGTCCTAGCATTAAGATTATTAATAGTAATTTTAATTGCCTTTTTCAAGATAATTGGATATGTTATCATAAGTATATGGGAAAGAGGGCATTGGGCTAATTAGATATTTTGAACTCAGTTATCTTTAAAAGATCTGAAAGTTTAACATATATCCTATATTTCAGGAATTTCTTCTTTTAATTAAATGTTTTCCTAAGTAGAATTAAAATAATTTGTAGTTCATAAAATCTCACTGATTATCCTTTGGTATTCCTCCTTGAGTATTGGTATCATAAAAAATTCAAATAATGGTATTTATTTGATATTTATTTGAGGTAGGGATGACTTATAACATTATATTAGTTTTAGTGATTCAAAATTTTTATAGATTATGCCTCATTTAGAGTTATTAGAAAATATTGGTTATGGGCCCTGGGCTGTACAATCTATCCTGTAGCTTATTTATTTTATACACGGNACCTGTCTCTTATACACATCTACATTATATTAGTTTTAGTGATTCAAAATTTTTATAGATTATGCCTCATTTAGAGTTATTAGAAAATATTGGTTATGGGCCCTGGGCTGTACAATCTATCCTGTAGCTTATTTATTTTATACACGGTAGTTTATTCCCTGTCCCTATCTTATCCCTGATCCCTCCATCTCTCCACTGGTAACACTAGTTTGTTCTCTATATCTGTGAACCTCTTGCTGTTTTGTTATATCCATTCATTTGTTTTATATTTTAGATTCGACCTACAAGTGGTAACATACAGTATTTGTCTTTGTCTGACTTATTTCACTGCACATAACACCCTCCAGGTCCATCCATAAAATCTCACTGATTATTCTGATATTCCTCTTTGGATAATGATCTGATGAAAACTTTATATAATGGTAATTATTAAATTAAATTTTCACTACCAGGTAGAAAATTATTCTTAAATTGGTAAGGCTAAGAAATAATATTTTATTCCAGTAATGAGTGCTATTAGATTGGCTTTCATATACTATCTCTCTAGTTTTAGAAATTGGTAAAATTGTAAAAAGCAATTCACCTTGGAGATACACATTAGCAGCTTTAAAATTGTTCAACTACTATAATCTAGAAATTTAACTTCCACAACTTCTTAAGGAACTATTCAATTGTATGGTCAAAGATGTGAACAAAAATCAGAGCTTTATTTGTAGTAAGAAGTATTTGGAACAACCAACTAAGATGTTAAACAAATAATTAAAACATCATGTTCTCAACAAATATTTAATAACATCAGAATATTCTCATTAGGTGAACATAGCTGTATATGAACTGGATTCTAATATAGTCAAATTTTTGTTTAAAGAGAAGTCTATATCTCTGTAAAGTCATTGACAAAAATCAGAAAACAAATACTGAAAAGTTATAATGGTGGGTAACTCCTGTCTCTTATACACATCTAGATGTGTATAAGAGACAGGGTATNATATAGTCAAATTTTTGTTTAAAGAGAAGTCTATATCTCTGTAAAGTCATTGACAAAAATCAGAAAACAAATACTGAAAAGTTATAATGGTGGGTAACTCCAAGGGTAGGAGATTGTAAGGAATTTTATTTTCTATACTTCTCTTTCCAATTTTAAGGTGGGGATTTCTGTAGTAACTACAGTTATCATTCAAATTGTTTTTAATATGAAAAGTTAATTAAAATTGAGTACATTCATTATAATAAAAATTCAGCTAGTGAAGGAACAATATTGTCTCATTCAACACTGAATTCATTGTCTTTTTTTTAACTCTGGAAACAGTTGGTGCTTAACAAATATTTGATGATTGAATGAATAAATGATAGGATCAGAATTAGAAAAGTAGCATTAGGGAAAACACATTTGGAGGGCCACCAGGATGCCTTGTTTATATCTTATTTATCATAACAATAGTGATAATAATATGATGAGAATTTACAAGACCTGCTGTACTAACCATATTTCTGATAGCCTTCAGTTCAGTTCAGTCGCTCAGTCATGTCCAGCTCTTTTGCGACCCCATGGACTGCAGTACACCAGGCTTCCCTGTCCATCACCAACTCCCGGAGCTTACTCAAACTCATGTCCATTGAGTCGGTGATGCCATCCAACCATCTCATCCTCTGTCATCCCATTTTCCTCCTGCCTTCAATATTTCCCAGCATCAGGGTCTTTTCTAAGAAGTTAGTTCTTTGCATCAGGTGGCCACAGTATTGGAGTTTCAGCTTCAGCATTAGTCCTTGAAATGAACGTTCAGACTGATTTCCTTTAGGATTGACTGGGTGGATCTCCTTGCCAACCAAGGGACTCTCAAGAGTCTTCAACACCACAGTTCAAAAGCATCAGTTCTTCAGTGTTCAGCTTTCCTTATAGTCTAACTCTCACATCCATGCACTACTACTGGAAAAACCATAGCTTTGACTAGACAGACTTTTGTTGGCAAAGAAATGTCTCTGCTTTTTCATATACTGTCTAGGTTGGTCATAGCTTTTTTTCCAAGGAGCAAGTGTCTTTTAATTTCATGGCCGCAGTCACCATCTGCAGTGATCAAATGAGATATCTGAAAGGGTGGCCTTCCAGGTGTCTCTTAATAAACTTGAGTGTAGCAGCAACTTATATGATCTCCTGAACCAAGGTCATTATCTATGCTGATAATCTTATAGACCTGAGGGTGCAACAGCAGGATGTAATGTCTTCTACTGTGGTTTGGAGACATTGTTTCAGCTTTGGAGGGAGATGAATGGCAACTAGCCTCATCTCACACATTAGCAAAGTAATGCTCAAAATCCTCCAAGCCAAACTTCAATAGTATGTGAACTGAGAACTTCCAAATGTGCAAGCTGGATTTAGAAAAGGCAGAGGAACCAGAGAACAAATTGCCAACAGCCATTGGATCATAGAAAAGGCAAGAGAGTTTCAGAAAAAACGTCTACTTCTGCTTTATTGGCTACGCCAAAGTCTTTGACTGTGTGGATCACAAGAAACTGTGGAAAATTCTTAGAGATGGGAATACCAGACCACATTACCTGCCTCCTGAGAGATCTGTATGCAGGTCAAGAAGCAACAGTTAGAACCAGACATGGGACAATGAACTGGTTCCAAACTGGGAAAGGAGTACATCAAGGCTGTGTATTGTCACCCTGCTTATTTAATTTATATGCAGAGTCCATCATGCAAAATGCAGGGCTGGATGAAACACAAGCTAGAATCAAGATTTCTGGGAGAAATATCAGTAACCTAAAATACACAGATGACACCACCCTTAAGGGAGAAAGTGAAAAAGAACTAAAGAACCTCTTGATGAAAGTGAAAGGGGAGAGTGAAAAAGCTGGCTTAAAACTCAACTTTCAAAAAACTAAGATCATAGCATCTGATCCCATCACTTCATGGCAAACAGATGGGGGAACAATGGAAACAATGAGAGACTATTTTCTTGGGCTCTAAAATCACTGCAGCTAGTGACTGTAGCCATGAAATTAATAGACATTTGTTTCATGGAAGAAGAGCTATGACAAATCTGGACAGCATATTAAAAAGCAGAGACATTCTTTGCTGATAAAGGTCCATCTGGTCAAAGCTATGGTTTTTCTAGTAGTCATGTATGAATGTGAGAGTTGGATCATGAAGAAAACTGAGCACCGAAGAATTGACGCTTTTGAACTGTGTTGTTGAAGACTCTTGAGAGTCCCTTGGACTGCAAGGAGATCAAACCAGTCAATCCTAAAGGAAATCAGTCCTGAATATTCATTGGAAGGACTGATGCTGAAACTGAAACTCCAATACGTTGGCCACCTGATGTGAAGAACTGAATTCTTAGAAAAGACTCTGATGCCTGGAAAGATTGAAGGCAGGAGGAAAAGGAGATGACAGAGGATGAGATGGTTGGATGGTATCACTGACTTGATGGACATGGCTTTGAGCAAGCTCCGGGAGGAGGTGATGGACAGGGAAGCCTGGCATGCTGCAGTCCATGGGGTTGCAAAGAGTCGAACACTGACTGAGTGACTGAACTGAACTGAACGACAGTTAAGTCAGTGTGGCCAAATCAGAGAGCAGGAAACATGATACATCGCTGCTGGAATAGTACATTACTCCTCAACAGATAAATACATTCTGACTTGGAGCAATATAGCCAAAAAGTCTGCCTAAGGATTTCCAAATAGGTGTTACTTAGGACTGGTCTTTAGTAGCTACCTCTGACTCTTCTCCCATCAAATATGTACTAGTTCTCTGTGCTGGAAACTGCAGAACAATGACCTTCTGAAGTCTTCTCTAAAAACTGGACTTATTCTTTTAGAGCAGTTTAAGATTACAGCAAAACTGAGAAAGAGGTACAGAGATTTATCAAGTAACCCTTACCCCTGACATGTACATAGCCTCCTCCTTTATAAATATCCACCAGGAGTGTGGTACATTTATTACAATTGATAAACCTATGTTGACATATCATAATCATTAAGAGTCTATAGTTTACATTAGGGTTCATTCATGGTGTTCAATTCTATGCTTTAGACAAATGTATAATGGCATGTACCTGTCAATTATGGTATCATACAGAGTATTTTTCATAGAAATCTCATGCTCCATATATTCATTTCTATCACCACACCCCCGAACCCTGGCAATTACTGTTTTTTTTAAGGTCTCCACAGCTTTGCCATTTGCTGTTTGACATTTCCAGAATGTCAGTAGTTGGAATCATATGGTGCATAGACTTTTAATATTGGCTTCTTTCACTGAAATACTCATTTAAGATCCCTCTGTATCTTTTCATGGCATCATAGCTCTTTTTTTTTTTTAAGTGCTGAATAATATTTCATTACCTAGATAGACCATAGTTTGCTTATCTGTTCACCTACTGAAGGACATCTTGGTTGCTTCCAAGTTTTGGCAGTTATGAAGAAAGCTGCTATAAACATCCAAGTGCAGGTTTTTGTGTGGACTTAGTTTTCACATTATTTAGATAAATATCAAGAAGCATGATTTCTGAGTCATTATGGTGAGAGTGTGTTTAGTTTTGTAAGAAACCACCCAGCTCTTCCAGTGTGGCTGGACTGTTTTGCATTCTTACCAACAGTGAATGAGAATTCCTGTTGCTTCCCAGGATTTTGGCCATTCTAACAGGTGTGTAGTGGTATCTCGGTGTCATTCTAACGTGCATCTGCCTGCTGATATATAATGTGAAGCACCTTGTCATGTGCTTATTTGCCATTTATATGTTTTCTTTGGTCAGGTTTCTGTTAAAGTCTTTGGCCCATTTTTAAATCAGGCTGTTTGTTTTCTTATTGTTGAGTTCTAAGAGTTCTTTGTAAATTTTGGATGATATTCATTTATCAGACCTATCTGTTGCAAATATTTTCTCCCAGTAAGTGACTCGTCTTCTCCTTCTCTTTTGTCTTTCACAGAGCAGAAGTTTTTAATTTTAATGAAATGTGGTGGATTGGTTATTTCTTTCATGGATCATCCCTTGGTGTTATATCTAAGAAGTCATTGACATACCCACGGTGATCTAGGTTATCTTCTGTGTTATCTTCTAAGAGTGTTATAGTTCTGTTTTACATTTAGTTTTGTGATTCATTTTGAGCTAATTTATGTGAAGGGTATGAGGTCAGTGTTTAGATTCTCTCTCATTTTTTTTTTTTTGCATGTGTATGTGCCACTGTTGCGGTACAATTAATTGAAAAGACCCTCTTTGTGCCATTGTTCTTCTTTGTCAAACTTTGTGTGGGTCTATTTGTGGGCTTTTGTAGCTTTCCTCATATAGATATTATACGTATTTTGTTAGATTTATACCTCAGTATTTCATTTTTTTTGAGTAGTGGGCAAATGTTTCTAATTTCAAATTCTACTTGTTTGCAATTAACTTTTGTATATTAACATTGTATCTTGCAACCATGCTGTAATTGTAAAAAAAAAAACCTACGGCCTTTTAAGATGATGGCAGTCTCACATTTCTTGTCTTTTCTTGTCTTGTTCTTGTGTCTTTCTTCCACTTCTCCCAGTATATGTAGCCTACTATTGTAGAAGGCACCATATAATGTGAGTTTGAATATTCAATTCAGCTGTATAAGACTTTAAAAATGATATAATGAAACAGAAGAAATGTTGAGCATAGGTAGTAAGTAAGCTAATAGCTTATGCAGTATAGATGGGATTCACAGACTATTAAGTATAGATATGTGGGACTTCCCTGGTGGTCTTGTGGTTAAGAATCCTTGCTTCCACTGCAGGGCACATGGTTCAGTCCCTGGTCGGGAACTAAGACCTTGCATGCATGCCAAAAAATTATAGATATGTATAAGTCAATAGTTAAGAAAGAAAGGCAGGATTCATAATATGTGCTAAATGTTACATAGTAATCAAGTTCAGTTCAGTTCAGTCACTCAGTTGTGTCCGACTCTTTGCGACCCCATGAATCGCAGCACACCAGGCCTCCCTGTCCATCACCATCTCCCAGAGTTCACTCAGATTCACATCCATCAGGTCAGTGATGCCATCCAGCCATCTCATCCTCTGTCGTCCTCTTCTCCACCTGCCCCCAATCCTTCCCAGCATCAGAGTCTTTTCCAATGAGTCAACTCTTCGCATGAGGTGACTAAAGTACTGGAATTTCAGCTTTAGCATCATTGCTTCCAAAGAAATCCCAGGTTTGATCTCCTTTAGAATGGACTGGTTGGATCTCCTTGCAGTCCAAGGGACTCTCAAGAGTCTTCTCCAACACCACAGTTCAAAAGCATCAATTCTTCGGCACTCAGCCTTCTTCACAATCCAACTCTCACATCCATACATGACCACATGAAAAACCATAGCCTTGACTAGACGGAAGTTAGTAACCTATAAAACGTGCCAAGATAAATAGACCAAATGACATATATGATAGAATAGACAAGTTTTATTCAACAGAGAGGCAGACTAAGTCATGAGCTTGCCCATTCAGGGCTGATTGCTGTGTCTTCCCTAAACTGCCCACCATCTGATAACATCCAATGTGGTCCCATTTTGGCCCAAAGAGCTATCCCCAAGAAATACAAATAAAACCTGTAGCTCTTCACGAACTTAATTCACAAGCTATAGCTTTGACGACGCACAACTGCCTCTATGTCTCTCCCATTATTCCTTGGTACCTTCTATCTGGGCCCCTGGCTCAAATCCCTCTGGTTTCCATAGCACACCATCATGGGGAAGGCTGATATGGGCAGAAAGAACAAGATTTGGACAGTGAGACCATGGCACTCATACCCTATCTTAAGTATGTTGACTTTGCTGCTTTCTTTCCCCTTGCTTCTCACTGTATGTTTTAAATTTTTTTTAGTAAATTGCGTGAATAGAGCATTTTAATTTGGGCTGTGAGCCCGGTTAGCTTACTTGGTAATGTGTTCAGCAGCTACCCTTATATCAAGATCACTTTCCACTTGGCAGTACTCTTCACTCTGAACTTCAGTGATCCTCTCTCACAGTCTGAGATTTTAAGCAAATGCATCTGATCGTCACTATCTGGCTGAGGACTAATAACAAGCTGTGAAAGAAGTGTTAAATTATGGTGATCCCATGGCAGTCATAAGCACTTTGTCCACAATGAAGGAATTAAGAGGACCAGTCTCTCACCTCTGGAATGGGCCCTTCGTAAGCAAACCCAGGAAAACTGAGCAAATCCCAGTTTACCTGGGAAGAAGAGTAGGAGGGTGTCTGTGTCAGCTCTGTCCTGTTTACATTCTCTCCTTGCTCAAAGCTGAAGTCAGAGGTACTTAGTGGCTCTAATAGTGACCTTTAAATAGCTTTGCTTATATATTCCCATGCATATTTTTAAGTTGACATTTAAAATTTCCCATTATAAGCTTAAATAGTTGGAAAAGATGTAATTTTTGGTGTACTATGAATGCTGACATTTTAAAATAAAATTATGATATTAGTCTTTTAAACATATCCAATAAAATATAAGTTCCATATGGTTTTTAAGAAACATTTTATGAACATTTTCAAACACAGAAGGAAAAATAATAAACTCCCATGTATTCTTTATCCAATATAAACAGCCATTAACATCTGCCATTCTTATCTATACTCTATTTCACTTTTCTTCCTACAGTATTTTAGAGCAAACCTGAATAATACTTTGTTTAAAAACAGTTTGGTTTATATCTCTAACAGATATTTATTATAACAATACCTTTTATCCATGTCCAATTAAATAATTAACCTTAATACCAATAGTATCCAGTTTGTGTTCAGATATCACCAGTTGCCTCAAAAATGTCAGTCTTATTAAAGCTGGTTTGTTCAAATCAGGATCTAAACAAGGTTTATACATTGTATTTGGCTGATAAAATTCTTAAGTCTCTTTTCTTTTGTAACATTTTCCCCCTCCTCTTATTCTCTGTGCTATATGATTTAACATGTTTTTCTCCCCTCCCCTATTTCTCACAAACTAGAAATTAGATCTAAAAACTTGATTACTTCAGTGTTTGTAGCATGAATTAACGTTTTATAGATTTTCCTGTGTTTATGATCTCACTGAACTCACATAAGGAGAAACAATTTCTGGTTGTTTTCCTTTAATGACACATTAATATGTTTCAGTGGCATAAGTGATATCAGTCAGATTCATCTGTTATAAATTTCCCATCACTCTTTATCCAATAATGACAAACATTACCTGGACAAACATTATCTGGACCCACTATTTCATTATGGCTTGCAATAGGATGAGTTGCTAATTCTTTTATTCCATCTACATGTATTAACTATGAAAAAGAATTTTCTCTCATCATCTATTTGGTTATCGAGAATTATAGCCCACTATAGGAAATCCCATATATTGCAGCCTGCCAGGCTCTTCTGTCCATGGAATTCTCCAGGCAAGATTACTGGAGTGGATCGCTGCTATTCCCTTCTTCAGGGGATCTTCCCAACCTAGGGATCAAATCTGGGTCTCCTGCATTGCAGGCAGGTTCTTTACCTTACGAGCCACCAGGGAAGCCCGCTGCTGCTGCTGCTGCTAAGTTGCTTCAGTCGTGTCCGACTCTGTGTGACTCCACTGATGGACAGAAAAAGTATATTTATTATTTTTCAGAATAATAAATTGGTCCCCTAGCAAGCAACAAAGGTGAATGATGAAGCAATAAGGTTATAAAATTTTATTTTAGTATTATTAGGTAATCATGGATTTTTATACATTTAATTTATGACCAAACAAGATAGCATATTCAAAAGCAGANCGTATTAAATTTTTTTTTAATATTTAAGTTAATATAGACAATCTTATTCTATAAAAAAATTTTTTTGAGGAATACTTAGGAACAATCACTAGTGCTTATATGTGTTGAAAATATCTGGGATAATGTGTACATAAAAATTTTTACTAATTAACATGTACCAATTGTGTTTTTTTTTTCTTTAGAGTTGCAGAGTTCTCTTCAAAATTTAAGTGGGACCAGAATTGGCACAAATTGTCTCAAAGACACAAACTTCAACCCAGACTGATTAGAGTAACAGCTTACCAAAATGGATCTAGAGCAGTCTTTGCCAAAGTTACTGCACCAACCATTACCTTGGTAACTAGTATCCAAGAATTTTCAGTGCTTTATTTCTTCCCTATTCTCTTTATATATAGAAAGTGAGAAAGATGACATTCATTGTTTAAAATTTTCTTTGTAGTTATCTGAATCTCTAGGTAGCTTATATGTATATACTTAGATTTCACAGGCATTCCATTCATTTTTTATCAATATATAAATAGTATATCTAATTAAACAAATACAATGACTCTATCTTATAGCCTTCTTAGAATGATGGTACATTCAAGGACTAGAATTTGAGAATCAACTGTTCTGTGTTGCGATTAACCTCCTTGTATATTTTTAACTGCTACAAAATACCCTTATTGGTGGAGTTTCTGTGTTACTTAGCAAGTGGCTCAGTGAGTTTCTCTTTTGATCACTGCAGCTTTTTGCTTAGTGGAAATGTGTTACTTTCCTTGTCCTCAGTCGCTTTCCCTTACCTCTTGTTTTTTATTAGTTGCTGGAGGAGTGCACAGAAAAGCTGAATCTGAACGTGGCCGCACGACGAGTGTTCTTGGCAGACGGCACTGAAGCCCTCGAACCTGAAGACATACCCCGTGAAGTAGACGTTTATGTTTCAATGGGAGAGCCCTTTTTAGATCCATTCAAAAAAATTAAAGGTAAAAAAAAATAAACTTGTATTTCCACACACAGTAAATTGCTTTAAGGGGCACAATTAAAAAATGATTTTCATCCTGTCTTTTTTGCATGGTTTAACAAAACTAATGTTTACGCATTTACAGCTCAGTAAGAGGATAATGTGCTTAATGAAAGAAAAATCCACTGACAGCCACGTTTATTGCCCTTCATTAGCATTGGTGCTTAATTTAATATAGATCTGAATAGACATTAGGGAGCCTGCAGGAGGTTAAATGGTGAAAATATAATAAATTAAATCAGAGATTATTGAATTTACTGTTTAGTTTCTGTGACACTCAACAGACATAATTCGTTAGACTTATTCTTTCAGAAAATAGATCAAAGTTTCAAGTATCATTTATTCATTTATACTCTTGATCTTTTTTCAGATGGTATTAACATAATTTTGAAAATGTGACCAGTAATGAACATAATTCTTATACACATGTGATTTTCCTAACAAAGTTTTTATAGGATAAATGCCATAGTGTGTCTTTTATATACTTTACGTATATATGTGACATATATATGTTTTATAACAATATAAATTTATAATATATTTATAATGTGATATATATAGACATACTTTTGTAGCAAAGTTCTCTTGGTAGAAAAAGAAAGTCCATTGTTTCTAACATTTCAGAAATGTGGAGATTTTCGAAAAAAAAAATTCTTTCTTTAGTGAGAAAAAATATGTTTTAAGAGAGAAATAAAAATGCCACTATCCAGGTATGTCATACCCAGGGCCTGTTATCAAGTGCTATGTATGCTAATCACATTTAAATGACATAAGAACTTTGCCATACAAATTCAGTGTATCTAACTGCTGTATTCTCCTCTGCTTTTTCTACCTTATTAGAAGTATTTTTTTTCTGCAATTGCTATAAAGCCAGTGAACCAAAGGCAAGTCTAGGCAGTCATTGCATAAATAGAAGAAAAGTAATTCTGGAGTTCATTACAGAGGAAGTGATGAAAATTCTTCCTCTATTCATGTTATTATATAAAATGATACTAGAATTTCTATCTCTTTAAGAATACTTGATCATCAAGAAATAATTTCTTGAATTCAATAAAAAGTTCAAGGTAATTTGGTCCTTATAAAGAAACTTGTTGCTGCAATATTCAGTAAAAATAAGCTATGCAGTAGTGTAGACCCAGATAGTTTTCAAATTTTGTTTTTACTTTAAAATATGGCTGCCTTTATTTTGTATCCATGAATCATCTCTTTGTATAGAAGCATGAGTCTTTGTGGGTAAATGTTTCTGTGATTTTTATATTCAGATATATATGTAATGAATACTTCCTTAAGATCCTTGGTTATTTTTATTAATAAGAAATACTTGCCTTTCTTATGATTATGGTATTTTAGAAGAGATATATAAAAATTATTTATAGCTAAGCTTCTTAAAAGATCTGGACAGGAATGCCTAAAATGATAATGTTACACACATGACAAAGCTTGGTGGATGATTTTTAAATGTACAAACTAATTTCCTCCTACTTTTTGTTTTCTCTTTTATCCTTTTAAAGCCAAGTCTAGAACAAAAAAACTTCCCTGCTTTGTCTGCACATCTTTGGCTGTGTTTCCCTGTGACATGCACTGCTGTTCTTTTAGCACCAAAATGTTGGCACACACTCCTGAAAATTTCACACCATCTCTTGCTGGATCAGCAAGCTTAACCCACCAAAATCTGGTGTTGTGCAATGGTTTTTGACTGATAATCAATCTTTATGCTGCTCGACAGTTGTTGCTGGGACACGGAGTAGAGCAGGTGGCAGATGTGCCTTGTCTTTTGAGAAAAGAAATTGTAGGTGAGCTTGGACACAGACTAGCATATCACATGTCCATTAAAAAGACTTAAGTATAATGGGAAAAAAGCTACTCATGTAAGTTAAGCTCACAGATAAGCCTATAAGCCTAAAGCCTGATATTGGTTTCTTTCAGAACAAGAACATAAACACAAATAATTTATTATATATATATATGTAATTTATCATATATGTGTATATAACTTGAGAGGGGTGGGGGAAATTTCACATATATATATATCGGCTACATATTCCACCTATATATTCATGTGTACTTTTTCAAATCAGGTTAAAATGAGCTCTCTTGCATGAATGTTATAGATTATCAATAATATGCCAACTTATCATGAGTTTAGATAAAAATAAAACATGGATGAATAGCTTTGAAAGTGGTAGATAAATTTAGAGTAAGGAGGCATTCTCAGAAGTTGGAAAATTCTACTTTCTAAAGGTAAATAAGGGGAAACACCTGGCAGAATTTGGTGTTACTGTTGCATCTTTGCAGAAGAGCATGAATATTTTATGTACAATGAACAAACAAGCATTAGAGTCAGTAAATGGTCATTATTTTAATATACTGTTTTTCATTCATTCAGCAAACATTGATTCAAAGTCTACTATGTGTCAGTCCTAGGCCAGATCAGAGACAGATAGATAATAAAAAAGGGGACTTATAATCTGATTTTTTTGTTGTCATTATTCCTTCATCTCTAATTTTAAAGAAAAAAAATTAAACCGAATCCATTGGTCCTCCAAATGAAAATTTGCTATATTTCTGGCACAGGAAAGCCAAATAAACCTATGTATATTTTGGCAATTGTTTTTCCATACTTCATTGTATTCTTATTCTTTGGAAAAGTAGTACAGATTCTGAAAATTGCCTTAGAACTATTTTCAGATTTACTAAGGTAGGAAGAGACCTGCAGAACATCTCTGATTTTTTAAATACTTTACCACCCCTTTTGAGCATCACTGTTGACAACCAGTGGCACTGGATTTAATAGAAAGCCAGAGAGCTATTCATCACATACCTCCAAACACAAAGCTTTCATACAGAGGTCAAGCCAGGGTCAAGACTGACATGAAAGATTCCCTGTTGAAATGCAATATTAGAATAATTCTTACATTTTAAGTTGAATGCATAAACAGAAAGATTGATTGTGTGGGGGGGAAGCAGAAAGAATTTTTATGAAGATTATTGATGAAGATCAACTGTCTTATTAGGTCTTGTAATTCTGCTGTTTAAAGATTCTGAAATTTAATAATGATTCCTCTAAAACTATGAAGATATAGTTAATGAATTGTTTCAAAGGACATTTTTAAAGTTTTCAGTAGGTCTAAGCTTCACTGTATAGAGTTATTAGATTGTTTAATTTTTTTTACTTTTGTATTTCTATTCTTTTCTATATATACTATTTTATTATTTGGCTTTCAGAGTTATCATTTACAGTGATTCATTTCAGTCCTGAGTTTTGTTAACCAGAAATGAAACTGAGTATTATGAATAGAATTTTACATCTTTTATATGCTGTATTGTGAAGATGTAGTCACAGAAAAAAATCCACGAAGAGTATTCTTGATACTACACCTAAGATCTAAATTTAAACCTAGAGATTTCTGCTAACTGCCATGTGATCTACAAAATGAGATAATTTGCTGTGACAGCTTGTGATTGACAAGAATATGTGTGAGCACATTTAAAATAGGCCATCTTTTCATGTAGAAATAAATGTCAGTGAAATGATGGATTCTCATCATTTTAATTATTGATGATTTGGAAATATTTCAATTTCACAACATACAAGACACATTCTAAATAGCAGCATAACACTTTTTCTCATATGTGCATCAATAATGAAATGTTCTGTCATATTTTGTTTCTCAAAAAATGCATTATTTTAATGAACCTGGATTCATGCATTATATTCTGTTCCATTATATGTCTCCTGAGTTTGTTGCTTTTTAAATGGTTGTGTTAAAAGCACAAGTTTCAAGAAGTGACTTACTACCCACATCATACCTTGCTTTTCTTGCTGCTGGATCTCAAGACAGTGCTACAGTCTACACCAGTAGCCGCATTAGTCCTGCTAAAGCTAATGTTGGGCTCTGTGATGCTCACCCACAGGGTGACCACTACTTAACTTGGGCAGCTGCAGCAGGACTTAGGGTGGGTGTTCCCAGATTCTCTATTATCACTTTGAATAGTATGTGCATTAGGCAAGATTGTCAGTCCATCTTCTCTCTCACTTGGCTGCATATACCAAAAGTAGGAACATGATATTATGTAAAGAAAAAGAACTCTCTTCTGAGATAGCACGTTATTCTTTTATCTGTTTCTGCAAGGGAGGATAAAACTATAGGGATGTATGTTATGTTTTTTCTCTATTCCAAATATTTTAAACCTATAATTAAGTGTGTACAATGCCCTTACTATGCAATTAGATGTTGGTCTGAAGATCATTGGAAGAGATGTGCCCCCCAACCCGCAAAAAATTTCTTAACCAATAGAAAAATTTAGAGCACGCATACAGTAGCATCTCATAATGTCAAAATATCAAATCTTTGAGAAACACCTGAATTATTGACGTATCATGAGTTGTTGAATTGTATATATTGCGTATATTCACACAGAAGCTATACTTGTTTAATGAAGATGTTTGCGAACTCCCTGTAACTGTCCTGATAATTTGAATACTTCCTGCAAGCCATACACTCACCATGTGCTTTAGGTATATTATGCTTTCTTTGTACAACCCCTGAGTTAATGCTACAAATCCAGTCTCTTATATGCCATTCTAAAATACAGAATTGCAGATGACCAAATAATTTTTTCATAACTCATTTGATAGCACAACCTTATTTGGTATAAATAATCAACTGTTTTGATGAAAAATAATTAATATGTTTGATTATGGGCTGCTACTATAGACCTTGCTGGGCATATTACATAATATTTGATATTTACAATATATTCACATTTTTTAATTCTAAAATTTCTACTATGGAATCACATCTGACGTTAAGGGTTTTGAATACAGCTTTTTTGTCTGAAAAGAAATTTGATAAAATTTAATTCTCATGAGGATATTAACTCAGAAGAGTTATAAATACTGTCTTTATCACCTGGAGCTGTTTGCTACATGGGTAAAAGTGGACAGAGAGAATACCTGCCTGATGAAAGTTGAGACAGTGTGTGAGAAGTAATTTAAAAAAAATTATGGTTCTGTTTAAGGAGGCAGAGGAGTAGTTAAAGAGAGACCATTCATTCATTCAATCATTTCCTCAAGAAGTATTTATTGAGTCCCTACAATATGCCAGGATATGGTGTGAACAAGACAGGTCTCATGGAGCTTAGGTTCTAATAAGGTAGAAGCAACAGACATAAACATATACAGAACTAAGTAACTTATTTAGTGATGGTGTGAAGTGCTATAAAGAAAATAAGAAGGGTGATATCATGAAAACAATGTCATGGAAACAAAAGGAGGTATTTTAAAAACTGAACCAAGCATTTCCAGTAACTTTGAAATCAAATCTTGTAGGCGGTTGTCTATCTACCCTGCTTGCTACTTTACCTGAGAATTCATTTATATATCCTATAGGTACTCTTTCAGGATTTTGCCTTCCAAAGCATTTGTTTTTGAAGCTTTGAGACCTCTGTTAGGAGAGACATAAGAAATGCATTATCATTTAGTGGGAAGAGCACTAGATTTGAAATCAGATGATCTTGCAAGATTCTAGTTCCTCTTATATGACCTTGGGCAGACTGATCTGCACTTCAGTGTCCTTTCTTGTATATCGAGGTAAAAATATCTTAAAGGATTATTGGATATTGTCTTATTTTTCTAAAAAGAAAAATTATTTGGAAATTAAATGTCTATAAATCCCTCAAATCCCTCATCTAAATAGAACACTGAGAATACCACTTCATAAGTGTAACTAGGACTCCAAGCGCTGTTAAGATCCCAAGGCTAGTTATTAGAACCTTGTGTCCACTCTTACCTCCCCAGAATAGTTGCTTGGGTGTAGGAAAATAGCAACAGCAGTCATTTGGCTCTGCTTTACCATCACTGCCAGGGAAGCAAACTACTCTGTGAACCTGGGCAAGTGGCTTAACCTCTCTAACCCCCAGTTTCCTCATCTATTATATATAAACTGAGTCAATAATAAACATCTCACGAGGTAATTATGAGGAGTAAATACAATAATGTGTATAAAAGTCTGCTGTACTTATATAATAGGTGTGTAAAACATTGTTTTTCCATTTGCTGTTTGTCTGTTTTCCCTCTTTTGCTCCATCTCTTGTTCGACTCATTTCCACCAGCTTATCATATAGACTGGCACAAGTACCTGATTTTACTACTACAGGTGCTTGCTAGGTCCAGGATCTTAAAATATTTACAACCAAGTTAGATTCATGAGCAAGCACTTGTGTTACAGCTTGATATGGAAATCTGAGTTAGAGCCTTTGAACTCTCACTATATTCTACTATTTACTTTGAGAATTTTTTCTGAGGTGTAAGTCAAAATCAAGTCCTTTTATGAAAGGAGCCCCAAGTGGCCTTGCTCTACTCTATTCTGAAAGTTGTGTTTTAAAATATGTTTATGACCCAAGGCAAGCCTTAACTTTAAGCTGCCACAACTTATTTCAAGAAAGTTCATAGAAAAGTTCAAGGAAAGGGTGACAACATTTTGATTGGCACAATAGATGGGATGTTTGTAATTTTAATCAAATTTAAATTGAAGACATATTTCAAATGATATGTCAGACTCGTGTTACTGAGTTAAAATCTAATGACAACCACTGTCATTATTAGTTAAGTATAGCCATCACGCCTATAGCAATAAATGATGACACTTAAGAACATGCAGAAACAAAGAACTCAAGTATTTAGAGAAAAGGGAGTGACTAGAAACCCAGTTGAACACAGGAATGTGACCTGGATTTAATCTATTTACCAAACATAGAAGCAATTGTATTTTGAGCAGATGATATAATTGAATATAGCAGTATGTTTTCTTACTGTCAGAGCATTTATATTTTATAAACTCATCATCTTGCACCCATGAAATGATGTGCTTGTTCATATTTAAGGTCATTATCTATACTTTCAAGACAGCCAGAGCATTAATATATTTTCAAGTTTATTGCCCAACTACAAGAGAATTAATTTTTTAAAAGAGATTTTTAATAAGCTTATGGATTTGACGTTGCAAGTTTGCTGCTTTTATTCTGGTGACAGAAGAAGGCAGTATTCTCTTTGCCTGGCACATGGGAAATGGAAAATTACAACTTGGGGAACACCCAGATTTATTTAATTTCATGACAGGCATTGGCTTTTTTGAAGTAGGCTGAGAAAATGTGGTGATGTTGTAAATAGACCTTCTAATGCTAAAACATGCTTTATCTTTTTCATGATTTGGTTATAAACAAAACATGAAAATAAAATAGGTTGTGAGTTTCTTCAAAATAAATTATTGGGGCATAATGTTCTGAGTGCTGCCAGAGAGTAAGTATATGAACATAAACAGTCAAGGGACTTGGCTGGGATATAGCCCTTTGGGGAAGTTTTTCCCAAGGTTTTGCCCAACCTCCACTAGAACTTCAGTAGAGTGCAGACCCCACTCCTATCCTTACCCAGAGGGTCATGAGGCTTTGGAACCCACTAGATGTGGCTATCACAATTAGGAGGAGATGAGATGATAATGAGAATAGGACCCCTTTTTTGACAATTGCATGTATGGGGACAGGGAATTTGCTAAGAGTACTGTCAATAAGGGGAAGATTGAAGAGTCCTTCAAAGGGGACTTCCAAGTCTCCTGCTTTTGAGACTCCTGGATGGACAGGCATTGTATTTGGTCCTACTTTCTGGGGAGGCTGTCACTAGTAAGGATAAGCTTATTCTCAGTGTGCTCTTTTGTAGTCATCAGAGTTGTAATGACTGTTGTCCTCTCTAAACCAGGCTTCCTTATCACATAAAAGGTGGCTGCCTTGTTCACCATTTTTTTGAGGCAGGGCACAGGGCCCGGCAGTTAATAGATGCTCAACAAACATTGCTCAGTGGTTGAATGGAAAACCAAATAGATACTATGGTGAACCATGCATATTCCATGGTGGGAGGGGAGGTAAAAACCTCATCAGAGCATCCTTTTGGGCCTACAGTGAGTGGACATTTAGAAGAAGTAAATTAAAAATCCCCTATCCCAAATTCTTGTGTAGATTTCTGAATGTTCCTATTTGGCAAGGGGCTAGAGTAAGCCAGCCCAAGAATAATTCCATGGCAGAGAGGCTAATGGTGATGCTAATACTTGTCTGAGACCAGACAATGGTCCAAAGTGGAGTGCTGGGATAAATGATCTTCCAGGAACTTATAGATCTGAGATTTTCAGTCTTCCCACATCCTGTCAGGAATGCCCTTTATTACCTATTCTCTCCCCTCAGTCTTTTTTTTTTCTCTTTTGATGGTTGGAGAAGGCAGGGGAGAGGCTCTCTTCTTCATTTAACACTTCCCTTTGTATTTCTCATAGTAACCTTGCATACAGTAGGTGCTTATTAACTATTACTGAAAGTAAGGAAGCAACAAAGAAGAGATGGTGTGACCTTTGGGAAGGTTTAGGACCACTGCTTCCTGTTGAGCAGAGTTGAAGGACCCAGAGCTGGGTGGGGGTGGGGAGGCTGTTTTCCAGTTCTAACAGGTACCAGATAGCCTCAGCTCTGGGAGGGATGTCAAGGTTATGAGATGAGACAAAAGACAGAAGCGTAGGAAGCATTTGTTAGCTCTGCATAGCTAGTATGTTTCCTGAGATGTTCAAGGATGGGTTTAGATGGCAGCACCTTTCAGGCTGGCTTCCTGCCCCCATGCCTGAGAGCCCCCTCACCACTTGATTATTCCTCATTCCACCCACTACTAGCCTCAGTTAATCCTCTTCCTCAGCAGGGCCAAAACCTACTCAGGTCTGTATTGAGCATCCTTGGGTACTCCATACTGGCATGGGATCAGATTCTGTTTTCCTTCTTGCCTCTGGAAGTAATAATGTTTACCCTGGCTATCTTAAATTGAAGAAAGTAGGGAAAACCACTGGACCATTCAGGTATGACCCAAATCAAATCCCTTAACAATTATACAGTGGAAGTTGACGAATAGATACAAGGGATTAGATCTGATAGAGTGCCTGAAGTACTGTGGACGGAGGTTCATGACATTGTACAGGACACAGTGATCAAGACCATCTCCAAGAAAAAGAAATGCAAAAAGGCAAAATGGTTGTTTGAGCAGGCATTACAAATATCTGAGAAAAGAAGAGAAGCGAAAAGCAAAGGAGAAAAGGAAAGATATACCCATTTGAATGCAGAGTTCCAAAGAATAGCAAGGGGTGATAAGAAAGCCTTCCTCAGTGATCAATGCAAAGAAACAGAGGAAAACAATGGAATGGGAAAGACTAGAGATCTCTTCAAGAAAATTAGAGATACCAAGGGAACATTTCATGCAAAGATGGACACAGTAAAGGACAAAAATGGTGTGGACCTAACAGAAGCAGAAGATATTAAGAAGAGGTGGCAAGAATACATAGAAGAACTATACAAAAAAGATCTTCATGATCAAGATAACCATGATGGTGTGATCACTCACCCAGAGCCAGACATCCTGGAATGTGAAGTCAAGTGGGCCTTAGGAAGCATCACTACGAACAAAGCTAGTGGAGATGATGGAATTCCAGTTGAGATATTTCAAATCCTAAAAGATGATGCTATGAAAGTACTGCACTCAATATACCAGCAAATTTGGAAAACTCAGCAGTGGCCACAGGACTGGAAAAGGTCAGTTTTCATTCCAATCCCAAAGAAAGGCAATGCAAAAGAATGCTCAAACTACCGCACAATTGCACTCATCTCGCATGCTAGCAAAGTAATGCTCAAAATCTGCCAAGCCAGGCTTCAACAGTACATAAACTGTGAACTTCCATATCTTCAAGCTGGATTTAGAAAAGGGAGAGGAAACAGAGATCAAATTACCAACATCCTTTGGATCATCGAAAAAGCAAGAAAGTTCCAGAAAGACATCTACTTCTGCCTTATTGACTATGCCAAAGCCTTTGACTGTGTGGATCACAACAAACTGTGGAAAATTCTGAAAGAGATGGAAATACCAGACCACCTGACCTGCCTCCTGAGAAATCTGTATGCAGGTCAAGAAGCGACAGTTAGAACTAGACATGGAACAACAGATGAATTCTAAATCAGGAAAGGAGTACGTCAAGGCTGTATATTGTCACCCTACTTATTTAACTTATATGCAGAGTACATCATGAGAAATGCTGGACTGGATGAAGCACAAGCTAGAATCAAGATTCCTGGGAGAACTATCAATAACCTCAGATATGCACATGACACTTCCCTTATGGCAGAAAATGAAGAAGAACTAAAGAGCCTCTTGATGAAAGTGAAAGAGGAGAGTGAAAAAGTTGGCTTAAAGCTCAACATTCAGAAAACTAAGATCATGGCATCTGGTCCCATCACTTCATGGCAAATAGATGGGGAAACAGTGGAAACAGTGACAGAGTTTATTTTGGGGGGACTCCAAAATCACTGCAGATGGTGACTGCTGCCATGAAATTAAAAGATGCTTGCTCCTTGAAAGAAAAGTTATGACTAACCTAGACAGCATATTAAAAAGCAAAGACATTACTTTGCCAACAAATGTCCATATAGTCAAGGCTATGGTTTTTCCAGTAGTCATGTATGGATGTGAGAGTTGAATTATAAAGAAAGCCAGGCACTAAAGAATTGATGCTTTTGAACTGTGGTGTTGGAGAAGACTCTTGAGAGTCCCTTGGACTGCAAGGGGATCCAACCAGTCCACCCTAAATGAAATCAGTTCTGAACATTCATTGGAAGCACTGACGCTAAAGCTGAAACTTCAATACTTTGGCCACCTGATGCAAAAAACTGACTCATTGGAAAAGACCGTGATGCTGGGAAAGATTGAAGGCAGGAGGAGAAGGGGACAACAGAGGATGAGATGATTGGATGACATCACCAACTCAATGGACATGCATTGGGTCGGCTCCGGGAGTTGGTGATGGACAGGGAGGCCAGGCATTGCTGCAGTCCATGGGGTTGCAAAGAGTTGGACACAACTGAGCAACTAAACTGAACTTAGCTGAACTGAAATGGCTGTCAGCCCTCTCCACCTTTCTTCATATGAAGGCATAGGTCCCTGGAGTGGTGATGTTAAGAAGATACACCTTGTCTTGCTAAATGTGAGAGTTCCCTAATTCTTCAGTTGTCTCTCAGACAGGAGGCCCATGGCCCACACTTTGAGACGTGATGACTCGGACCTTACCCCAACAGCTATGTTTCGTAGGGAAATGGGTTTTGCCTTCATATAAAGAACATGTTTCCCGTAGTTCCTTCTATCCAGAAGATTAGAATGGCTTGCTCCGGGGAGTGCAGAGTTTCTCTGCATTGTGCAGCAGCTCTGATCTGCATTAGCTTAGGCCTGCCTTCCTTGCTCCAGCTCTGGCCTCTTTTTTCCATGTCCTCCCAACAGTCCATCACACTGTTGCTAGCTCTGGATTTTCACCTGCAGTGCGTCTCTCCTTGGGGTATGCTCTCCCTCTCTTGCCCACTCCAAGTATGCTTCAAGTCCAACCTCACCTCCTTCCCCTGGAAAGCCTTTCTTGCTCAGCACAGGCTGCGGCAGGTGCTGCTTCTCCAGGCTCCCTCAGCACCCTGGGACATCTCTGACTAGGCACGTGCCATAGTGTGTGTGGCTTTCTCAAAGAACTCTGAGGTACCCCCTGTGCAGCCTCTCTAGCATGGCACATGTGTTAGAGACTCAGTGAATGAATGTTGAATGAGTAATTGAGTAAATGAAATGGGTAGGTAGAATCAATAATTTTTAAAGTCTCATGGATTTTACAGTTCTGCACCAAGCAAAGTAATTCACTAAGCTTCTGACTGTTCTGCTGCTTCTTTCTCTGAGCTGTTCTCCATGATACATATTCTGGTTTCTGAGTAAGTTCAAGGAGGGACATGGTAATGAAAAAACTAATTAATTATGAGTATAAAAATGTAATCTTTTTCCAATATTCAGAGAAAATGTAAGTCAAGGTAATATATACCTGAAAATATTACCTAGTATCCACCTAATGAAATAATAGTCATACTCTGATCTGACATGTTTGACAAATAGTCTCCAAATAGTTATAGAGCATTTACTATAGGATTAAACGATATTTCAGGTGCTGTCCTGTAGCAGGGAACAAATGCTTACACTGAAAATGTCTGATCAACTTTTATTATTTTGTTAAACCTCCAGCAAGCATACTGTTTACAACATACCAGATACGAGAGGTGGTTGTTGTTTAGTTGCTTAGTCATGTCCAACTCTTTTGTGACCCCATGGACCATAACCCGACAGGCTCCTCCATCCACAGATTTTCCTGGCAAGAATACTGGAGTGGGTTGCCATTTCCTTTTCCAGGGGATAGGTCTTCCTGATCCAGGGATCAAACCTGCGTCTTCTGCATTGGCAGCCTGACTCTTTTTTTTTTTTTTTCCTTTTCTTTTCTTTTTTAAATTAATTAATTAATTTTTTTAATCTTTATTTTACTTTACGATACTCTATCGGCTTTGCCATACAGCCTGATTCTTTACCAGTGCACCACCTGGGAAGTCCGCACACTAGAGGTACACACATGAGAAAACATTTCATACAATTGAAATGTTCAGAGTCTAACAGGGACACACATGCACAAACAGTTCAGTAAAATGAAGGATACTCATTCTCAATAAGGTGAGGCTGTGAAGCCTGAAGAAAGTAGATTAAAGGTGGTGGCACTGAGTTGAGAAGGAAACAAGATGGAGAAGGAAGGTCATGATAAAAAGTTGGAATAAGAGCATGTGTGTGCCAGTCGTTTATTCACAGCTCCCTGCACCTCTGCAGAGGAGTATTCTCTCAGACTCCTTTACTGCAGTGGTTCTCAGCTAGAGAAAATTTTGTCTCCTGGGCGAACATTTAGCAATGTCTGGAAACGTTTTTTGGTTGTCTAGTGAGTAGAGGCCAGTGTTAGTCACTCAGTTGTCTGACTCTGCGACCCCATGAACTATAGCCTGCCAGGCTCCTCTGTCCATGGAAATCTCCAGGCAAGAATACTGGAGCAGGTAGCCATTCCCTTCTCCAGGGAATCTTCCCCACCCAGCGATTGAATCAGGGTCTCCTGCATTGCAGGCTGATTCTTTACCATCTGAGCCAAATCTGGCTTCAATGCAGGAGATGCGGGATACAGTTGCTTAATTTCTTCAGGTCTCATTTTCCTTATCTATGAAATGAAGATGATAATATCTCTTCCTAAGATTTAGAGGATAAAACCAGTTACTGTTTATAAGGCACTTAAAACATTGCTTTCCATAGGCTAAGTTCTTGGTGAAAATCATGAGTATAATAATAATATCAGCAATGTTTGCTGTATTTCATATTTATACAAAAGCATTCCATCTGTATAAATTTCTTTAATTCATAAATTAGGTAAGGAGAAATACTATTATTGTCATTTTTTCAGATAAGAAAACTAAGACAAATGAAATTGACTTATTTTGCAGTTACAGAGTTAGTAAGAGGCAAAGTTAAGGTTTGGATCTCCCGAGTTTGGCTTCAGACCCCTTGCTGTTAATGCTTTGCTACTTATCTAGTATATTATTAATGTGTTTTAGTCATCATTAGTATTATTTTATTAGGCTATTTTCAGTTCAGTTCAGTCGCTCAGTCGTGTCCGACTCTTTGCGACCCCGTGAATCGCAGCACACCAGGCCTCCCTGTCCATCACCAACTCCTGGAGTTCACTCAGACTCACGTTCATCGAGTCAGTGATGCCATCCAGCCATATTATCCTCTGTCGTCCCCTTCTCCTCCTGCCTCCAATCCCTCCCAGCATCAGAGTCTTTTCCAATGAGTCAACTCTTCGCATGAGGCGGCCAAAGGACTGGAGTTTCAGCTTTAGCATCATTCCCTCCAAAGAAATCCCAGGGCTGATCTCCTTCAGAATGGACTTGTTGGATCTCCTTGCAGTCCAAGGGACTCTCAAGAGTCTTCTCCAACACCACAGTTCAAATGCATCAATTCTTCGGTGCTCAGCCTTCTTTACAGTCCAACTCTCACATCCATACATGAACACAGGAAAAACCATAGCCTTGACTAGACGGACCTTAGTTGGCAAAGTAATGTCTCTGCTTTTGNCAAAGGACTGGAGTTTCAGCTTTAGCATCATTCCCTCCAAAGAAATCCCAGGGCTGATCTCCTTCAGAATGGACTTGTTGGATCTCCTTGCAGTCCAAGGGACTCTCAAGAGTCTTCTCCAACACCACAGTTCAAATGCATCAATTCTTCGGTGCTCAGCCTTCTTTACAGTCCAACTCTCACATCCATACATGAACACAGGAAAAACCATAGCCTTGACTAGACGGACCTTAGTTGGCAAAGTAATGTCTCTGCTTTTGAATATGCTGTCTAGGTTGGTCATAACTTTTCTTCCAAGGAGTAAGCGTCTTTAATTTCATGGCTGTAGTCACCATCTGCAGTGATTTTGGAGCCCCACAAAATAAAGTCTGACACTATTTCCACTGTTTCCCCAGGCTATTTTACAGGTTGGTTTAAAAATTCTTTATTTGTATAAAATGTTTTATGTATTTCCAATAGTGTTTCTATGTTTATCAACAATAATCTGGAAAGTTGGAGTACCTTTAAAAACAACTGTATATAATTTATATTGTAAAGGATAATTTCAAATTTATTTGAATATTTTCTTTATTATATGGTCTTCCTAGATCCACCTAGAGTTCTTTCAGAACACCTATTTGGAAATTCAGAAATGTTATCTTGAAATTTTTTTAGGCTGCCTTTTTTTTTTTTAAGTAAAGTATCCTTAGGTGCTTTTAGGTAATAGAGTCATGAATATATTCCTTTTATTGGAATAAGAGGAATTTATTATAAAATAAAAGGAATAATAAAAACTATTCATTCATTCATTCAGCACTTATTGAGCACCTTCTCCACGCCTCAGGTAAGCAATGCATGTTTACCCAGGAAGGCGCAAAGTGATAGTGTGGTGGGGTTAGTTCCGTGGTAGATGCCTTCACAAAGAGCAGGGTGTCCAGGCTGAAAAAGGCTTCCTAGAAGAGATGACCCAAGGGAAAACTTGAGGAAAACATAAGCACTTATCTTAAATATACTCTGAAATATACTTACCTGAAATATACCCAGTCTATTCCATTCCTTCTCGACCTTCATTTGCCAAGCTGTTCTCCTTAACAGGTTTTCTTCTTTTCATAAAAAAATTGTATCCCATTGTGGTCATTAGTGAACATCAAGGTGGTATAAAAATCATATTTAAATCCATAACGGGGAGAAGTAGGGAATAAAGATGGTAGGTACACACAAAAAGGCCATGAAGTTTGTTTTGCATAATTAGTATGTTATGAAAAGGGCTTCCCTGGTGGCTCAGCAGTAAAGAATCTGCCTGCAATGCAGGAGATGCCAGTTTGATCCCTGTGTTGGGAGGATCCCCTTAAAGAGGAAATGGCAACTGACTCCAGTATTCTTGCTTGGGAAGTCCCATGGACAGAGGAGTCTGGCAGTCTACAGTCCATGGGGTCGCGAAAGAGTCAGACATGACTTAGTGACTAAACAACAAACTATACATGCGCAGTGAACTTGTATATATCCTGGAGCAACTAATAAGAAATACAGGCTTGATACCTACCTTTCTAAAGGTTTAAGCATGGAAGCAGAAGTAGGATATATACTTTTAAGACATTTACATAATAACTCCACATGGTTTATGCTCTTTATCTAACAGGTAGTACTGGCATGTGGAAGGTTCTCAGACATTGTTGAATGTATGAATATAAGGGACAGGCTGCAAACGCTCAAAGGATTCAAGAGACTACAGGTCATTGCAAGCTGGAGCACAAAAGGAAGATCTTAAACTGGATGTTGAGAAGGACTTGAGTCTCAATAAGTGAAGGGCGATGGGCTTAAAGATGAACTTGATGTGCTCAAGGAATACTTAACAGATCAGCGTAGGTAAAACTGTAAATTTGGATAGTGTCACACTGTTGGTAAACTATTCTGTTAGTCTCCGTTTAAGAGAAGAGACTATGTCAGTTTCATATTCCTTGCACAGGGTCTGGCACATAAGATGGACACAGTAAATGTTGACTGCTTGACCTACTGACAGTCAGACATAGAGACTGGCTGACAGGTAGAAAACTTCAAAAGCTAACTCCAAGAACTTTTGGGGGGGCAATGATAAAATTAATGAGTAGAGAAATTTGGCTGTAATTGGAGTATAGAATGTCAGATGTAATGGAGGAGGATCAAATACTGTTAGGAAATTCTTGCAGATGATAGGAGGCTGAGAGAGAAGTGGGCAAGTGGGTCTGGCAGGGACTGGAAAGGAAGAGTTTAAGAGTTATTGAGAAGAAATGACAGGTGAAAGTTAGGTTTCCTGTCTTTGACTCAGTCTGACGTCAGGTGCCCTAGAAGCAGAGCCTGAGACGGGGAATTTTGTACAAGGGACTCAGTGAGGGAATACAGCTGGGTGAGCCCTGTGTGCTGCTAAGTCCAGCCCCAGTGTGGAGTGGGAAGCACACCACCAAGCCGCCCCTCCCAGAAGCAAGGGGACTATCTGTTGTGTCTCCCCAGTTCCTGGCTGTGCACTGTCCTCTGAGTAGGAGGGAAGAGCTCATCACCTCCCAAGCATTTCCTAGCCAGGTGGCTGGTTCCTTTCAGCCAATGGCAGGTCCCTGGAGAAGGGTCAGCAGTGAGGTGTTGATGGCCAGGACTCACAAGTGGAGTCTGGGGGCACTAGGCTGGTTAAAAGGAATCCAGGGAACCACCAGGGTTTCCTACACTCTGTCCCAGTCTGCTCTTCATAAGGGGCTCTGCTGAGGACTTTCAGTGGCTTCCCATCACATCCAGAATAAAAGCCAAACCCCTTATCCTGGCCGACCACCATCTGCTCCTTTCTGCCCGTTTGGCTTTATCCGTACACATTCTCTCCTTGTCCAGATTTCCTTATTGTTCTTTCTCAAACACCCAGCTCATTCTCACCTCAGAGAGTTAGTGCTTGATTTTCTCTCTGCCTGAAATGCTCCTTCCCTGGGACTTTCATCACTAACTTCTCATCATTCTGGCTTCTCCACTCAAATGTTCCCTTCTCAGAAAGGCCATCCACTGTTGTCTCTTGCTGAAAGGCTGTCATCTGTACAAACTCTTCTGTCCTATTCACATCTGTCACTTGAAGCCTTGAGAAGTGGACACCCAATACATCGAATGAATAAACATTTGCTTCAGAGAAATGAATAAGAAACAAGTGTTCAGTATCTCCCTGAGATAGTGAAAAGCTGTGAAAATAGTGGAAACATTGAGAGAAATAAGAGATGTGAAGGGTGCATCAACTTGTACAAAAGGATGTAAAACTTTTTTTCAGACATTTTGATCTTGAGGACATTGCAGAAAATGCATGATAGGGAAAGAACTGTGTAATGATTTGAGGTATAGTTTCTAGAACTGAATTCATATTCTAGCGCAAACCACCTACAAGCTGCAAGATACTGGGCAAGTTATTTAATTTCTCAGTACCTCAATTTTCTCCCTTGTAAATGAGGATAATGATATTATAATGGTATTACAATCTTTCCATAAAGTCATTGAGAGGACTCCAGTTCAGTTCAGTTCAGTCGCTCAGTCATGTCCAACTCTTTGCGACCCCATGAACCACAGCATACCAGGCCTCCCTGTCCATCACCAACTCCCAGAGTCTACCCAAACCCATGTCCATTGAGTCGGTGATGCCATCCAACCATCTGATCCTCTGTCATCCCGTTCTACTCCTGCCCTCAATCTTTCCCAACATCAGGGTCTTTTCCAGTGATTCAGTTCTTTGCATCAGGTGGCCAAAGTATCAGAGTTTCAGCNACTCTGATGCTGGGAGGGATTGGGGGCAGGAGGAGAAGGGGACGACCGAGGATGAGATGGCTGGATGGCATCATGGACTCGATGGACGTGAGTCTGAGTGAATTTTGGGAGTTGGTGATGGACAGGGAGGCCTGGCGTGCTGCGATTCATGGGGTCACAAAGAGTCGGACACGACTGAGCGACTGAACTGAACTGAACTCCCTCTTCCTTCCTCCAGGGGCTGCCAGAGCCCATCTCGAACCACCCTCAGGCCATCTTCCGGGGAACTGCCTCCATCCTCTCTCTCCTACCGTCATTCACCTCTCCCTTCCAGTTCTGTCCAGCATATAAACAGGTTCTGTTTCCTCACTGTTAAAATCCTTCCTGGATTCTTCATTCCCTCTTCATGATCAATCTGTCTTCTTTAACTCTTTCAGTCAACGAGTATTTACTGAGCCCCTACTATGCTCTACAGCTAAGCTGTCCAACACGGCAGCCACTAGTCACAGATGGCTACTCAGGGCCTGAAATGCAGCTGGGGGTAACCAAGATGGGCTGTAAACATATAAGATACAAGATTTTAAGGACGGAGCACAGAATAATAGAATGTAAACTATCTCAATAATTTTTAACTTTAACATAATATTTTTCAGAATTTGGTAAAATAAAACATTTTACCAAGCTTTACATTAATGTTTCTTTTTTCTGTTTTTTTAGATGGTGACTCCTAGAAACTTATTACATGAGAGGCTTATGCTCGACTGGACAGCACTCTTCTGGATCAAGCCCTCAGCATTAAGGACATAAACGTGAGAACAAAGCGCAAAGTCTCTGTCTTCCCAGAGTCTGCATCTGATTGCTGGTGGGGGGAAGGCAGCAGTCCTCAGACAGTAAGTGAGCCTCGTCATATCAGAAGAAATGTCAGATTCGTGTTCTGAAGGAAATGAGACAGGGAAAAGAGAAACTGGATGTGGCAGGGAGCTGTGTCTGCTCTCCACTTCCCATCCCTCACACCAGAGGAAAGGCAGCCACGTTTCCCCCCAGCCCACAGCAGACTGGCAGCAGCTGCATGGGGCGCACATCAGTAGTCACACAGCACAGAAAGCACTGGGCCAGCCAGAACCCGGTCGGAAGGTGCACTATGTCTGCCCAGGCTGGAGCAGACTGGGCTGCCAAGTGCGACCCCACCCCACAGGCTGCACGCCCGCATCCATCTACTCAAGCTGAAGACTAGAGGCCTCACGCTCCCATTTCCACCTCTCATTTTCGCCTGTGTGCACACACTCCAACTACATTCTAGAACTCTGGCCTCAGGAATGTCTCACAAACTCATAAGCTTATTGCTTTACTCTTTGTTAAGATCTTACTTCCTCAGCAAGTGTTGGGGAGAAGGGGGATCCTACAGCAGTACCTATACCTTCTCATCACTGCTGTCAAATCACTTCTTTAAAAAAGGTCCAAGATCAACACCTTGAGAGATCAGAGCGCCCAGGTCTCTCATCCTATCTCCCACCACCACCTCCCTCCCACCCTCCAACTACACATCCTTCCTCTGAGTTGTACCAACAGTGTCTGAGCAGGAGTGGGCCCTCTGTCTGGAGTACTCTCTTTTCTCCTCTTTTCTGCTCCTTGAGGAACTCGAGGGGTTCCTTGGTGACTCCACTGGTAAAGAATCTGCCTGCAATGCGGGAAACCTGGGTTTGATCCCTGGATTGGTAAGGTCCCCTGGAGAGGGGAATGGCAACCCACTCCAGTCTTCTGGCCTGGAGAATTGGGGTTGCAAAGAAGTGGACATGACTGGACGACTTCCACTTGAAATCTTGAACTCAGCCTTCAAAGCCCGGTCTCACGTCACCTGCTCTTAGGAGTGTCCCCAGAGCCGTGCAGCAAGCCACACCACTTCTCGACTCTGCTACGGGCACTGCAAGAACGGTCCATGCGGGAGCATCAGCAGATCCTTACAATCAGCACCCCTGAGGGAGTACTGGTCTTTTCTGTTCACAGATTCTCATAAACACGACAATGCCAAAGTTTACAGAAGACACGTAATAAGTGAATATGTGCAGGAAGCTAAGAGAGACCCAGGAACCCCCTGCCCACAGCCCTCCAGGGCGGACGAGGAGCTCCTCACGAGCCGCCCTCCCACTCTTCACTGTATCAGAACGATTCCTGTGCGCATCGCTGGATCACAAGGCCAGACTGTCTCTCTCACTCCCCTCTTTCGTGCCAGCACAAAGGCACTCAGTAAGGGTGCCACTCAGTGAGCGAGTGGATGAACAAACATTAACAGACATCAAGCTTCCAACCTCAATTTACAGAGGCGCCACCTGCAACCTGGAGTTGTGCCGACTTGTCCTGAAAGGTCAGAGGCAAAATCAAGCCTGGAACAATCTCCTGTCTGACACCCCAGGACAGGACATCTTCTCCTGATAAAAAGGCCCTGACATAAGCGTCTGCTGCTTTCTGGTCACTTGGTCTCTGGACACCCACCATAGTCTGCGGGACTCACAGAAGACAAAGAAATCCATGCTCCTACCATAAAAGTCGAACAGCAACAGAACTTGGCTCCTCCCCACTTCCTGTTAACTGGGGTTCTGCTAGGGACCCCAGTTTGAACGTCCCTCCTGGAGGCGCAGGGACTGTGAGGGCACTCCCGGTGGGGAGGGGCAGACTGGGAGGTGCCAGGAGTGGCATCCTAACCAGACCAGACTGTGGCCTGATCAGACGGTGTCCCCCGCTGCCAGCCACTTGGTTCCTACTTATTTTTCCAGCACAGACCCCAGCTTCCCAAACAGTTCAGTGAACAGACTCACAGCTTTCCATGAAGTTCACTGTCTGCCCAATTTGCCGAGCCTGAGCCTCTGTTGTCTGTACCCAAGAACCGTCGCACGTAAAGGACGCTGAGGAACAATCGCCCAACATGGGGGGAGGCGGGGTTGGGGGGGTTTCATGGGAGCAGTAATTCAGCAGTATCATGAGGGGATGAGAAAAGGAAAGACGAGAGAAAAAATAAATTACCTAAAACTAAAGCAAGGTCTTGCTGGTGATGCTTACAGTGGCCGCATTTGCCACAGGGACAAGAGTGCGACTGGGCTCTGCCCAATGGAATGGCACCGGAAGTGATGTGTGGCACCACCAGCCAGGCCCATAAAACCTCCCATGCAAACTGCCATGCTCTTTGCCAGTGCCATGACTGAATCCCAGAGCCAGGGTGACCTTTGGACACCACATGTAGGCTAAGAAAAATGTCCAGAGTCTGGTCCCTGAACAGTTGTGTTGAGCAGTTACCCCGGTATATAGTCACTAGGCAACTGTATGAACCAGAAATAAACTTCTGAACTAAAATCGCTGATTTGTTAGGTATGTTGTTATACCTGTTAGCCTACCATAATGAATGCACAAAGTAGTATCTACCTAGAGAGGTCAGCAAATACTTAAAAAAAGAAATGTTATTTCTCAATCTGAAAGCAATAATCAGCAGTATGCCACTTCCCATTAGTAAGGATCTGGACTAATACAAAGCTACCATCCGAATTAAGAACTGTGTTTTTGGTTTTGAGAGAACAGAATTTTTCCTGGTGAATAAATACAACGCAGAGGCGGGGGTGGGACTCAATGCATGTGACTCTGCAGCAAATGCAGTAACTCTCGTTTCATATGCATTTCCCTCCTCTGCTCAGTATGTGTATTCAGAGAAATTCAGCATACAAATTTTTTTCCAGGATAAACCGTCAATGAGATATACTACAAGCATGTAAAACCATCATGAAAACAAAGTTATACGAACTGCTACCTACTCAATAGCTCACTTGGGGGGCTTTTAAAAATACACACGTCATCTCAATCTCTAAAGATCTGGATTCATTTAGGTCTGAAACAGGGAGCAGGCATCAATATTTTTCAAAGATTTCCCAGGTCATCAGATTAAGGAGCCCCNATACTCGTGCGTACTTATCACTTGCCATGCACACACGTATCCCTCTTCTCCGCTGCAGGTCAAGCCCCTCCATCCCGTCCCTCTCAGGCTCAACACAATGCCCTGCAGGTCTGAGTCTCACCGGGAGCCCCAGACAGAGGGAGGTCGTCATCCCTGAGAACGTCAGCTGTGTGTACCCCAGGACCTGCTAGTCCAACCTCAGTCACAGTCCGTCCTGGGGAAGTCTTACCCACGTGGGCCTGGGGATGCGTCTGAGGATGCTTGTTGCAGTAGTGCTCGTAATAGCAAAAAATTACAATTAACCTAAATGTCCTGCAACAGAAGAACAGCCAATAAATTTTATGATTTTCTCCAATCTAAATAACACAGAGACCTGACAGAAACTGTAGATCTTTATTATTGTCATCTTCAAGACGTAGTGTTGAGTGAAAACGAGTTGAACAGTGAAATAAGTTGAAGAGTGAATACACAATTTGATACCAGTTACATGAGGTAAGGGGCTTCCCTGGTGGCTCAGAGGTTAAAGCGTCAGCCTGCAATNTTTATTATTGTCATCTTCAAGACGTAGTGTTGAGTGAAAACGAGTTGAACAGTGAAATAAGTTGAAGAGTGAATACACAATTTGATACCAGTTACATGAGGTAAGGGGCTTCCCTGGTGGCTCAGAGGTTAAAGCGTCAGCCTGCAATGCAGGAGACCCAGGTTCGATCCCTGGGTTGGGAAGATCCCCTAGAGAAGGAAATGGCAACCCACTCCAGTATTCTTGCCTGGAGAATCCCATGCACAGAGGAGCCTGGTGGGCTACAGTCCACTAGGGTTGCGAAGAGTCGGACATGACTGAGTGACTTCACTTTCACTTTCTTTTCATTATATAGGGAAAATATATGGAAAAAGGATCTAGAAAAATGCATTTAACACATCATAGAGGTTACTCTGAAGGAGGGGACCAAGGCTGGACAACAGAGACATTTGTTATAAAGAGTCAGCAAAATAACTGACAAGAAGTAATAATTAAATTTAGAAAGATCACAGAGTAAAAGATCAATAAAAAAAATCAATTTAAATTCTATATACCAGCAATGAACAATTGGAAAATGAAATTTTAAAATGCCATTTGCAATACCGTCAGAAAATGTTAAAATACCTCGGGATATATTTAACCAAATATACACAAGACCTGTGTTCTAAAAATTACAAACACACACACACACACACACACACAGAGGATTTAGAAGACTTACTATTATTGTTAAGGTGGTAATTCTCCTCAAATTGATTTATAGATNTATACTGTCTAGGTTGGTCATAACTTTTCTTCCAAGGAGTAAGCGTCTTTTAATTTCATGGCTGCAGTCACCATCTGCAATGATTTTGGAGCCCAGAAAAATAAAGTCAGCCACTGTTTCCCTATCTATTTGCCATGAAGTGATGGGACCGGATGCCATGAACTTAGTTTTCTGAATGTTAAGCTTTAAGCCAACTTTTTCACTCTCCTCTTTCACTTTCATCGAGAGGCTCTTTAGTTCTTCTTCACTTTCTGCCATGAGGGTGGTGTCGTCTGCATATCTGAGGTTATTTATATTTCTCCCAGCAGTCTTGATTCCTGCTTCTGCTTCCTCCAGCCCAGTGTTTCTCATGATGCACTCTGCATATAAGTTAAATAAGTAGGGTGACAATATACAGGCTTGACGTACTCCTTTCCTGATTTGGAACCAGTCTGTTGTTTCATGTCCACTTCTAACCGTTGCTTCCTGAGTTGCATACAGGTTTCTCAAGAGGCAGGTCAGGTGATCTGGTATTGCCATCTCTTTCCGAATTTTCCACAGTTTATTGTGATCCACACAGTCAAAGGCTTTGGCATTGAGAGAACTAGATGGGTTAAAACCCATAAGTCATATAAACCAGTTTCTGGCTAATAGCATTATTTTGAATGGAATTTCAGGAGTTCTGCACAAAGGACAGACAGTCAAAACCAGGGCTGGGGTCTGGGAGAGACTAATGCAGCACCTACAAGACAAGATTTAAGGGGGCCCTCACTTCGATGGTGCTGTGCTTGCCCCACCCTAGGCATGTTTCCCCAAACTTTGCATCTTTGGCCCTTCACTTGCCTCACCCAAATCCTGTCCTGGTCGAAAGAATCAAAGAGAAAAATGGTTTGTTGGTAAGACTCTCTAAATCCAGTCCTTGTCACGCCTCCTCCAGCTGGCCGTGGCGGGAATGTCTTCCTGCCATTACTAATCTCTTGGTCGTGTCACTGTCCTTTTGTTGCTTTGCGGTCTTTTCCGTCACTTACATTAGCCAATCCCCTGCAGTCTGTCCCTCTTCTCAAGTACTCTGAATGGATTCCGTTTTCCTGGTTGGATTCTGATGGCTTAGTATAGTTTAGAGCTACATAATAAGCATGGGATTTCAGGGATGCAGAAGGAGAAGCTATTTATGGAGTGATTTCAGTGTGTTAGGTACTTTTCCTTGTAGGATAATTAGTCCTCATCAGGTGGTGGAGTGGTGCCCACTGCATACTTTGTAGATGAGAAATCAGAGACGCAAGGAGGTGTAACTCATCTGGGGCTCCTAAGTAACAGAACTGAGATTCAAACCTAGTTTAAAGGTTTATACCCTTTAAACATCTGGAGGGTCTCCACATTGTGGGTACACTCCTATCAAAGTACAAGAATTTATTTTATTTTTTCCCAGTAAGAGATGCTTTTTATTTTTAGGATACTCACCATTGGTAGTCTCCTTCCTCCTCCTCTGCCTCCCCTGTTTCTCATTTTCCTTTCTTTTTTTGTTTTGATGAAATTCACATAACATAAAATTAATCATTTAAAGTGGTCAATCAGTGGCACTTAGTAGATTTNATGCTTTTTATTTTTAGGATACTCACCATTGGTAGTCTCCTTCCTCCTCCTCTGCCTCCCCTGTTTCTCATTTTCCTTTCTTTTTTTGTTTTGATGAAATTCACATAACATAAAATTAATCATTTAAAGTGGTCAATCAGTGGCACTTAGTAGATTTTCAGTGTTGTGCAGCCACACTATCTAGTTCCAAAGCATTCCCAGCATTCCACAATAAAACCGCTTATCCATTTGCTTCTCCCTACTATCTCCTCTTCTAGCCCCTGGCACACATCTGTTTGAATTCTGTTTCTGTGGAGTTACCTATTCTGGATAGTTCTTATAAATGGAATTATACAGTATATATCCTTTTTTCATTTTTATTATTTATTTATTTTTGACTTTCATTTCTTTTTCTTTAATTAAAAAGATTTTATTGGAGTATAGTCACTTTACAGTGTTGGAGTATAGCCACTTTACAGTTTCTGCCATAAAGCAAAATGAATCAGCTATCCGTGTACCTATATTCCCTCTTTTTTGATGTTCTTTCCCATTTAGATCACCACAGAGCAATGAGTAGGGTTCTCTGTGCTGTACAACCGGTTCTCATTAGTTACCTGTTTTACACATGGTATAGTATAAATGTCAATCCCAGTCTCCTACTCCATTCTACTTCTCCTTCCCCCTTTTATATCCATAGGTTCTCTACGTCTGTGTGTCTATTTGTGCTTTGCAAATAAGTTCATCTGTACCATTTTTCTATATTTCACATATATGTGTTAATACACTATATTTGTTTTGACTTACTTCACTTTGTGTGACAATCTCTAGGTCCATCCACATCTCTGCTAATGGCACAATTTCATTTTTTATGGCTGAGATTCAAAGGATTAGATCTGGTAAACAGAATGCCTGAAGAACTATGGACAGAGGTTCATAACATGGTAAAGGAGGTGGTGACCAAAATCATCCCAAAGAAAATGAAATGCATGAAGGCAAAGTGGTTATCCGAGGAGGCTTTACAAATAGCTGAAAAAAGGAGAGAAGCAAAAGGGAGGAAGGGAAAGATATACCCAAATGAATGCAAGAGAATAGCAGGAAGAGATAAGAAGCCCTTCTTAAGTAAATGATGCAAAGAAATAGAGGAAAACAATAGAATGGGAAAGACTAGATATCTCTTCAAAAAAATTGGGTATATCAAGGGAATATTTCATGTGATGATGGGCATGATAAAGGACAGAAATGGTAAGGACCTAACAGAAGCAAAAGAGATTAAGAACAGCTGGCAAGGATACAAAGAAGGACTGTATAAAAATAGGTCTTAATGACTTAAATAACAATGATGGATGGTCACTCATCTAGAGCCAGACATCTTGAAATGTGAAGCCAAGTGGGCCTTAGGAAACATTACTATGAACAAAGCTAGTGGAGGTGATGGAATTCCAGCTGAGCTATTTCAAATCCTAAAAGATGAAGGGCTGCACTCAATATGTCAGCAAATTTGGAAAACTTAGCAGTAGCCACAGGACTGAAAAAGGTCAGTTTTCATCCTAATCCCAAAGAAGGGCAATGCAAGTTCAAACTATTGTACAGTTGTGCTTAGTTCATATGCTGACAAGGTNGGCTGCACTCAATATGTCAGCAAATTTGGAAAACTTAGCAGTAGCCACAGGACTGAAAAAGGTCAGTTTTCATCCTAATCCCAAAGAAGGGCAATGCAAGTTCAAACTATTGTACAGTTGTGCTTAGTTCATATGCTGACAAGGTAATGCTCAAAATCCTTCAAGCTAGGCTTCAACAATACATGAATTGAGAACTTCCAGAGGTCCAAACTGGACTTAGTAAAGGCAGAGGAACCAAAGATCAAATTACCAAAATTCCTTGGATCACAGAAAATGCCAGAGAATTTCAGAAAAACATCTACTTTTGCTTCATTGACTACACTAAAGCCTTTGATTATGTGGATCACAACAAACTGGAAAATTTTTAAAAGAGATGGGAATACCAGACTACCTTGCCTGTTTCCTGAGAAACCTGTGTGCAGGTCAAGAAACAACAGTTAGAACAGACATGGAACAAGATGGAACAATAGACTGGTTCCAATTTGGGAAAGGAGTATGTCAAGGCTGTATTTGGTCACTCTGTTTATTTAACTTGTATGCAGAGCACATTATTCAAAATGCTGGACTGGGATGAATCACAAGCTGGAATCAAGGCTGCCTGGAGAAATATCAACAACCTCAAATATGCAGATGATACCACTCTAAAGTCAGAAAGTGGAGAGAAACTAAACAGTCTTCTGATGAAAGTGAAAGAGCAAAGTGAAAAAGCTGGCTTAAAACTCAACATTCAAAAAACTAAGATCATGGTATCTGGTCACATCATTTCATGGCAAATAGAAGTTGAAAAAGTTCAAGCAGTTACAGATTTTCTTTTCTTGGGCTCCAAAATCGTGCAGATGGTGATTGCAGCCATGAAATTAAAAGATGNAGACCTTTTATAACTTACTTTGAGTCTCAATTTCTTTATCTGAAAACTAGTGATAGTAACATGCCTATCTGATAAAATTGATGTTAGTGTTCAGTGTGGTATTATGTGTGGAGTACAATGCCTGGCACCCAGAAAGTTCCCATTAAATTCTTATCTTGCTATTCTCTTTGTGCTTGTGCTGAGTCGCTCTTTCGTCTCTGACTCCACTGTGACCCCAGTGGACTGTAGCCCCTGCCAGGCTTCTTTGTCTGTGGGGATTCTCCAGGCAGAAGTACTCGAGTGGGTTGCCATGCCCTCCTCCAGGGGACCTTCCCAACCCAGGAATCAAACCTGTGTCTCCTGCACTGCAGGTGGATTCTTTACCATCTGAGCCATCAGGGAAGTCCAAGAATACTGGAGTGGGTGGCCTATCCCTTCTCCAGAGGATCTTCCTGACCCAGGAGTTGAACCGGGGTCTTCTGCATTGGAGGCGGATTCTTTACCAGCTGAGCTACCAGGGAAGCCCATTCTTCTCTTTAGGACTCATAAATACACATTTAATAGAATTTATTTTTCTCATTAATGGGAAATATTTATTTTGAAATGAAAATAGCTATAAATCATTTTGTTATACCATAATATTTTCAAAATGAATATTGCTTAAAACAGGTGAATAGTTGACTAGATATTGGAAATTTTTATTATTGAAATATCTATTTCTTCATCTACTTATTTTTGTAGTTGTTTTATAACTACATCTGCATAAGAATATTTACTAAGGAGCTGGGAAACTGGATTTTATTTCCTTATCTGCAGATTTGGACTATAAGTGAAAAGAGGGATATTGCACACCAGAGCAAATTGCTAAGGCAGGTTGTAACATGAAAGTGAACATCTCTTGGATTGTTCAAATGTAGTCATTCCTGGAGATGGAAGCTAGATTAGATAACCTCTTGAGTTCACTTCAGTTCAATCTCTGTAATTCTATGCCTCAGTGGTAAAATTGGGGCAATCGTCACTCTTACAGATTACATGTTCTTAGATGAAAGGTTGAGTATAAAACAAAATGTCACTGCTGTTTTGCTTTTTGATGTGAGCGGTCAATTTATTTAAAACTGTATGTTCAAAGAATTCTTTCACTTAGTTTTTTCTTCAGTTTTTAAAATTTAGAGAACTTTCACAATTTTTATAAAAGTCAGAACATGATTCAGTAATTAATGTATTTGTAAACATTTGTCTCAATATTACTTTTAGGAACGCAGTAAAAGAGAGAAGGCAGTTAAATACTGGTGTTGGGTGTTGATAGAACTTTTTGGAGGGAAAATAAGGCTAGCTAATTATTTTTTGAATAAAATTTAAATTTTGAAAGCTTTATTGATAATCACAGGGCAATGCCCATTTATCAGTTAACACCAGATCAGCAGTAGGACTAAAAAGGTGGTATAGTCACAAGAAAAATGTGAACTATTTTCTCCTTTATGATAGAATGTTAGGACTATCAGGGGCTAATGGCTATTTTTAGATTATTGCTAAATAATATAAAACTGAAGTGAAAAGTAAAGGACTCTAATATGGCAAAGGTTACTGCAGTGAAATGAGGGAGTTATATAAGATGGGTGATAAAATAAGGTAGTTGGAGCTTAAAAGTCCTCTCTGATACTCAGAATGGAGTTGAGGAGAAATAATTGTATTTCAGTAATAGATATATAATCAACATGAAAGTTAAAAGGTTAGCTAATTAAAAAGTTTCAATGAGGGCAAAAGTGATACCATTCTTCTCTATACTCTAGAATATCAGAATGATGGTCCATCCCCTTGAAATTCGAATCAGGTGGTTTTAGAATTACTTCACATGCTTTTGGTTATCACACAGCTCCCACTACTATGGCCATTGGCTAAACATTATCCATGTATTGAAAAAGATATTAGGAAAAATTTGTGGGCACAAGTGCAAAGTAAATGGAAAATGAAAACTGCTTTAGATATATAGCTTTTTGAGGTTAGCATTGTGGTAGATAAGTTTTACTTTCCCTCAGTTACCTCCTGGAATCTTTGTCAGAGAAGAAGTATTAAGCTGTGTGAATTATTGTATTATCCAGGACGTGTGCTCAGTCATGTCTAACTCTTTTAAGACTCTATGGACCATGGCTCACCAGGCTCCTCTGTCCATGGGATTGTCCCGGCAAGAATACTGGAGTGGGTTGCCATTTCCCCCTCCAGGGGATCTTCCTGACCCAGGGATTGAATCCATGTCTCCTGCCTCTCCTGCATTAGCAAGTGGATTCTTTACTACTGAGCCACCTGGATAGCATCTCCTTTATGAGACATCTTTATCTCAGCAGTTAATAGTTATATTTTATTTATTTGTTTTTTGCTAGCTTTCTGTGTTCTATCACTAATAGCATGAGATTACAGTGGTGGAAATGATGAAAAAGATCATGAAATCAATGAAAGAATGGAAAAAACCCATGTTATCTCACTCTCCAGTTTGACCTGATTATTCCCTATAACTACCCTAGTCCCTTCACCTTCAAGCTGGAGATTATCTTTTTCTTTCTCCTTTCTTGGATGCCTCTCTCCTAGTCCCGCCTCTATCTTCCTTTACTCTATTGTGCACATAATGCTAGTGACTTTCTAAGAAAACCTACATCAGAATCATCTGATCTGATGTTAAAAACTCAGATTTCTGGGCCCCACTCCAAGCCTATCAAGAATCTCTTGAGCTTGAGAATCTGAATTTCAGCAGATGTCTCCAGATGTTGCCTAGTCCCACTAAAATTTAAGAACTCTTGTTCTCTGGTGTTACAAAACCTCAAACTTACAGATTGATGGGAATTTTCACAGTCTTCCTTTTGTTCTGTATTTCCATTTCTCATGTGGTATAAGAGAAAGATAAGTTGTGTGACAGAAAACAGTTTATGGAAACTATTTGCTATGAGAACTAGTACAAGGAGTTCAGAAATCATGAAAAGGAAAATGTCAACAAGTTAGCAAGATGGGAGTAGTATATGTATAGTAAGTCTGACTTAGAAAAAAGTAAATATTCCCTTAATATTTGTGTGTAAATATATTTCATTGCAGTGATTTTCCCCTGTTACTAGTGGAAGATCACATAAGTATTGAGGGAATTGCTCACATAGGACAGTTAGGATATAGACAAATAATAGACTTATCAAATGCCTTTAAGTCAGGGGAAAATTTAGACTTCTATGATATTTACCATTTGTTAGTTTGAAAAACAGCTCAATAAACAGCAACAACAAAAAACATTAAGAAGTTTAAGAAAGACCCTTGGGACTTCCCTGTTGATCCAGTGGCTGAGAATCCTTACTCTCAATGAGGAGGGTGTGGGTTTGATCCCTGGTCAGGAACTAAATCCCACGTGCTGCAAGTAAGAGTCTGAGTGCCACAGTGAGAGACCCTGCACGCTGCAACTAAGATTTGCTGCTGCTGCTGCTAAGTCACTTCAGTCCTGTCTGACTCTGTGTGACCCCATAGACAGCAGCCCACCAGGTTCCCCCATTCTCCAGGCAAGAACACTGGAGTGTGTTGCCATTTCCTTCTCCAATGCATGAAAGTGAAGTCGTTCAGTTGTGTCCGACTCTTAGCGACCCCATGGACTGCAGCCCACCAGGCTCCTCCTTCCATGGGGTTTTCCAGGCAAGAGTACTGGAGTGGGGTGCCATTGCTTTCTCCAAAGATTTGGTACAGCCATATAATTAAATGGAAAACAGTATGGATGTTTGTTTAAAAACTAAAAATAGAGCTACCATATTATCTAACAATCCCACTCCTGGGTATATATCCAGAAAAGACAAAAATTCTTAATTTGAAAAGATACATGCACCTCAGCATACCTGTCAGCACTACTTACAATAGCCCAGATATGGAAACAACTCAAGTGCCCATCACCAGATTGGGCTTAAGAAGATGTGATATATTTACACAAGGGAATATTACTCAGCCATGATAAGAATGAAATATTGCCATTTGCAGTGACAGAGATGACCTAGATAATATAATAAGTGAAATCGGAGGGAGATAAATTTTATTACATATGTTATCACTTATATGTGGAATCTAAAGAATAATATAAATGAATCTGTATACAAACTGAAACAGGTTCACAGACATAGAAAACAAACTATAATTACCAAACTGGAAAGGGAGGTTGGGAGGGATAAATTAAGAGTAAGGGATTAACAGATAGAAACAAATATACATAAAACAGATAAACAGCAAGGATTTACTATATAGCACAGGGAACTGTGGAGAAGGAAATGGCAACCCACTCCAGTACTCTTGCCTGGAAAATTCCACGGACGGAGGAGCCTGGTAGGCTACAGTCCATGGGGTTGCAAAGAGTTGGACATGACTGAGCGACTTCACTTTCACTTTCACAGGGAACTGTACTTAATATCTTATATTAACCTCTAATGGAAAATAATCTGAAAGTATATATATAACTGAATCATTTTTCTATATACCTGAAACTGATACAATATTGTAAACCAAATTAAACTTAAAAGAAATATAGAAAAGGCCCAATTTGGTTAAAAAAAAATACAACATACAAAATTCCACAGCATGACTGTGGAATATTCACATACAAGTCAGTAGCTATAACAGAGATTTTCCACACAGTGTGAATTAAAGAATTTAGAGAACATTTTAAGAGATTCAAAAGGTAGCACCTGGAGTAACAAAATTTGATTAAGGATGTTCAACATGGATTCCGACAGGAGAGGTCATGCATAATTATTTATGTTGGAAGTTCTTTAAAGAGCTTTTTATGATATATGAGCAAAAGCCCATTGATACTATTATTGCTTTAAAAATTAGTCTATCATCCATAACCAGGGTTTAATATCAGATTTAAAAATATGAAAGCAGAATTTATAAAAATAGGAATTGATAATACAGTTTATTCTCAAGAGGCTATGGATTGCCAGTTGTCTTCTATTTATGTAGTATGAATTTTAGGGTTATACAATTAAAATATTATTTCAGAACGTTATAATCGATTACTTGGCAGCCAGAAATTTTTTTTTTTTTTTGCATGAGATCATGAGGACGGAGGTGGATTTCCTTAGCTAAAATAAAAACAGATGATAACTTTCAGTCTAAAGATTTATTTATGTTACAGATGGTAATTAAGGACAGTCTTTAACTTTATGCTTTAACTCCCCTAAACAGTTAAAACATGAACATGATATTAAATCTGAAAAGATAAATTTATTTTTGTTTTTTATTAAAATTGTAATGGTTTTTACTTTAAAAAAATTTTATCTCTACTTTTTTTTTTTAGTTTTTACTTTTACTTTTTTATCTTGATACATTTAAATTGCTAAGAACATATAGCAATAATGGTTAAATTGAAGCATTTATTAGTTTTTCATATATATGTTACCATTAAGGTATCCTTGTTGAAGCTTAATTTCTGGACATTATAATTACAGAATTTTATGGAATAATACAATTTTATCTAATAATCTAACTATTGGACTATTGGAAAAATTGCTAACTTAGAAAATGGTGACTTAGGTAAGTTAACTGCCATAACCAAAGTGGATTAACTGGAATAGCTAGNTGTTGAAGCTTAATTTCTGGACATTATAATTACAGAATTTTATGGAATAATACAATTTTATCTAATAATCTAACTATTGGACTATTGGAAAAATTGCTAACTTAGAAAATGGTGACTTAGGTAAGTTAACTGCCATAACCAAAGTGGATTAACTGGAATAGCTAGGACTAGAATCCATTTTTGGATTTGAAGAACATTAATTTTTTTTGTTATGTGAAACTGCCACAAATATACTGTTGTCACATTCCAATTCCTATGTGTTCTCACCTAAAAATTAGCTGTGTGCTATGTGTGCTAATTTGCTTCAGTCATGTCCGACTCTTTGCAACCCAGTGGACCATAGCTGACCAGGCTCCTCTGTCCGAGTGATTCTCCAGGCAAAAATACTGGAGTAGGTTGCGATGCTCTCCTCCAGGGAATCTTTCTGACCCAGGGATTGAACCTGTATTTCTTATGTCTCCTGCATTGCATTGGCAGTTGGGTTCTTTACCACTAGTACTGCCTAGGAAAATGAGTTAACATAACCATTAACAAAATTTGAGACATCTTTTTACAGTTGTAACAGAAAACCTAGTATCGAACTAGCCATCCCATTTTAAATAACTGAAAACTGCACAAAAAATACAAGACAGCTATGTTTAAACATTAGACAATTGGAAGCACCAGACTACCATGCCAGAGAGAACAGGAAAAATTGACGTGTGTCTTACAGTTTACCTTATCTTTATCTCTAGAGGCAATTTTTAGACTGGTCTAGGGAGAGAGAATCCAAGAAAAGCACAGTGATCTCCACAAGACGTCAAAGTTCTGGGAGGCTGAAATGGCTGTAATCTATCATGAAATGCCACAGATGAAGGACATATTTAGAGAAATTTCCCAAATTTTGCCTAGGGTCCCGCTTGTATCTTGGCTAAACAATAAGTTACTCATGGACAAAGTAACTCTGCAAGACCTGGCCCAAGCACGTACCAGGGAAAGAACTAATGGAGATGTAAAAAGGAAACAGCTGTGGCAGTACATGCAGGCTAGGGAGACATTCCTATTTTGATCACTCGGAGGGAAGGAAGATTATTGAACTTGCAGGGGGTTCATGAAGAGACCAGAAAAGTTAATCATGGGTCCAAAAAGATCAATAAAAGCTTAGGAAATGCAGAAGAATTGGAAGGTCAAATAGTCTTGCACTATCTCATTTCAACATTTATTACAAAGCTAAAATAATCAAGACAGAATACTGCTGGCATCAGAATATATATCAAGTGCAATGAAAGAAAATAGAAATTTCAGAAATTGACCCACACATATAATAGCAAATTAATCTTGATAATTCAGAGAGGAAAATACAGTCCTTTTTTTTGACAAATATTGGTGAAAATTAGATATTTGTATAATAAATTACGCCAATCCATACTTCATCAAAGAGTAAAACTGAAAAATTCCCAGAAGAGATATTTTTTCTTTTTTACAGGCTTGAGGTAGGCAAAGATTTTTTAGCTAGGCTAAAAAGTCTGAACTAAAAACGAAACAAAACTTATTATATCTACTTTACCCCAAATTTTAAACCTTCTGCCCTTCTAAAAACAAAAACAGAAATGAAAAATCTATCCATAGACTGGAGANTGCTTTTTCCATGATCCAGTGGATGTTGGCAATTTGATCTGTGGTTCCTCTGCCTTTTCTAAAACCAGCAAAGTCTTTGTTACAACCACTCAACTCTGATACTTAGTGTGCAACCAGCCATAAAAAATCTATAAATGAACACCATGGCTGTTTTCCAGGAAAACTTTATTTATGGGCACTGAAATATGAATTTCATATACTATGATATATTATTAAAGTGTGCAAAATGTTATTCTTCTTTTGATTATTTTTTAACAATTAAAAGCATGCAGAGTCTTTCAGCCTACAAGGTATACAGAAACAGACTGTGGCCAGAATTGGCCCAAGGTGTGTGTAGCGTCCTGACCCTGCTCTAGAGGATCTTTTGAAGGAGGTGTGTGTAGAGGGCTGAATCTGGGGTTACATAAAAAGCTATTAAGATTCTTCATCTTGAGGAAGTAGATAGTGTTGGATCTGATGGCTTGTAGACTCAGCTCATGTGGCCCAGGGTTATGTTATGTTGAGCTAAGCACGCTCTAATTTTTGGGTAGTACTAAACCAAACTCCTGGGTGTTCTTTGGAAAGAATGATGCTGAAGCTGAAACTCCAGTACTTTGGCCACCTCATGCGAAGAGTTGACTCATTGGAAAAGACTCTGATGCTGGGAGGGATTGGGGACAGGAAGAAAAGGGGATGACAGAGGATGAGATGGCTGGATGGCATCACCGACTCAATGGACGTGAATCTGAGTGAACTCCATGAGTTGGTGATGGACAGGGAGGCCTGGCGTGCTGCGATTCATGGGGTCACAGAGTCGGACACTACTGAGCGACTGAACTGAACTGAACTGAAACTGAACTGAGAGACTTTAGACTATGAAACCATACCACCTTTTTGGTAGCCATTCTAAAAGCTGCAAACTGCACCAGATATGCTTGGACATGGAGGTGACTCCCCAAACTATAAACAAATGGACTCAACTAAAAAGAGTTTGTGGAAAATCTCTTCCCATGTGCTTGTCAAGAGGAATCTAGTTTTACAGTATAATGGTTTTTAGATTTTAGTATCAGAAGAGTTCTCTATAGCCTAAGCTATAAGAAATTATCAAAAAAGTAATATGTTAACAAGCTTAACAGCTATAGATTAGTGGAAATGGTATTTTAATTAACCTTAAGATTACAGCAAGCTAGCACTGTTAAATATTTTAAATTACAAGAATGACCTTTCAAATAGGGGTTTCCTTTTAGGAGTTTTGACAGAAATTTATATTGATACTAATTTACACCACTTTTAATTTACTATGAGGAAATGATTACTGAAGGTTGGCAATGCTTAAACACTGCAAAGATCTTTCATCTTGAAAGTAGGAGAGTGGCAGTTTTGCTGATGCATTATTAATTTCTAATATATCTGATTTTCTAATGCCAATTTTAAAACTCATTTAACTCTTAAAACTCAGCTTGCACAAACATTATTACTGATGTTTTAGCAATGAAAGGAGAAGAATCTCTGAGTTAGAAAGCCATGTAATTTTACTTGGCTAATTTTTAAAAAACTCAAAAACAGCAATACTTTAAAATCATTGATATTTTAGTTGAAGTGAAGGGGATTATCTTTAAATAGTTCATATTTTGCTTAGCTTAATTGGTAAATTATGATAAAACTTTAGAGGATATTTAGATATTTGAAGTTTCATTAGTAACTGGGGAATATGGTTTGTACAAAACGGCTTCGTTGCACTTTTAAATAATAGATTTGTAATCTTAAGAAATTGAGAACTAAATATTACAAATGGAAGATGAAGAATGTGAGTATCCTAAGGAGGGGGTTGCATCATTTTAGGGTTTATGGGACAAGCTATAGGAGCTTCCCTGGTAGCTCAGATGGTAAAGAATCCACCTACAGTGCAGGAGATCCCTGGATCAGGATGATTCCCTGGAGAAAGGAATGGCAACCCACTCCAATATTCTTGCCTGGATAATTCCATGGACAGAGGAGCCTGGTGGACTACAGTCCATAGGGTTGCAAAGAGTCAGACATAACTGAGTCACTTTTACATAGGTTCTTGGTAATTTTCAAGGTGACTGGCTATGGAAGAATGCATTCTGAATTACCTCCTTTGAGTATTTTTGTCAATGAGGCAGGTAGTGGTGGTAATTACAAAAGGATAATGTTAGGCAGAGTCAGATAGAAAGTGATGAAAAGAAGAATTTTTCTAGTCAGACTGTGTTAATTGCCAACAATAGATCGATCCCATTCCAGTGTTTGTATGTTCCACTCTCCTTCTGTCTCCAGTCCCAGAAGAAACTGCAGTTTCTTTTCCTGATGCTTTCTCTCTTGCATTTTTGAATATTGCTCTCTGAGCATCTTTTAAAAAGGTTTCAGTCCATTCGATGGGAGTCCTAGGTTAACTTATGTGTAGCAGTCACTAAATAAATTGACCCAAGAGATTNCAGAGTCAGATAGAAAGTGATGAAAAGAAGAATTTTTCTAGTCAGACTGTGTTAATTGCCAACAATAGATCGATCCCATGCCGGTGTTTGTATGTTCCACTCTCCTTCTGTCTCCAGTCCCAGAAGAAACTGCAGTTTCTTTTCCTGATGCTTTCTCTCTTGCATTTTTGAATATTGCTCTCTGAGCATCTTTTAAAAAGGTTTCAGTCCATTCGATGGGAGTCCTAGGTTAACTTATGTGTAGCAGTCACTAAATAAATTGACCCAAGAGATTAGGAAGGAAGGCAGGAAGAGTGAGGTTTGGAATTGCCACACTTGTTACCTTATTTGTTAGGGTAGCAAGGACCAGTCCCAGGTATGGGCAGGTGGACTAGAGACAGGTAGGGGCCATTCTAAGTTAGGGAGCCTTGCGTTTGACTTATGAGGACACATGGCCTTGGTTCTCCTGCACTGACACGCTTCAAGTAGCGGCACTGAGGTTAATGGCTTTACTCTACATGACAATGCTTACAGTCACTTATGAAGTACGTTGCAAGTACCTTGTTATCTAACTAGGTAAAGCACTGATGTTGTGAATATTTCCCTCATAAATTAGAACGTTCAAGATTATTCCTATCGCTGTATCTTTAATCATGAACGTTCTTCTTGGTTTTTGAGAGAGACAGCAGCAATATATAGATTTTGAAAAACTGCCTGAAGCTCTGGATTGCAGCTAGGATATAAGAAGCACACAGAATCATGTAAATGCCCATGGAAGTATGTGGCATGGGTAAACATTATTGGTCATGTTTAAGGCTGGAGAAGGAAATGGCAACCCATTCCAGTATCCTTGTCGGGAAAATCTCCTGGACAGTGGAGCCTGGTGGGCTGCAGTCCATGGGGTCGCAAAAAATCGGCCATGACTGAGCGACTAACACTTAAGGCTAAGGTAAAGGCTGAGAATCTGTGTTATAATCCAGCTAATGTTAGTTTGTCAAATTCATTGGTTAAATATTATTTGCCTTTTAAGTACAACACATTACTAGATAACAGCAACTCGGATGACAAGCCAAATTAGTCATGATATTTGAAAGTTGTTCTCCAGACTGAAAGAAAAGAACAGTTTTGCCTCTATATACACATTAAGAGAGTTCCAGAAAAACATCTATTTCTGCTTTATTGACTATGCCAAAGCCTTTGACTGTGTGGATNGAAAAAGCAAGAGAATTCCAGAAAAACATCTACTTTTGCTTTATTGACTATGCCAAAGCCTTTGACTGTTTAGATCACAATAAACTATGGAAAATTCTTCAAGAGATGGGAATACCAGACCACCTTACTTGACTCCAGAGAAATATGTATGCAGGTCAAGAAGCAATAGTTAGAACCAGACATAGAAGAACAGACCGGTTCCAATTTGGGCAGGGAGTATGTCAAGTCTGTGTATTGTCACATTGCTTATTTAACTTATATGCAGAGTGAGCGAGTGAGTAAAAGTCTCTCAGTCATCTTCGACTCTTTGCGACCCCATGGATGGTAGCCTGTCAGGCTCCTCTGTCTATGGATTTCTCCAGGCCAAAATACTGGAGTGGGTTGCAATTTCTTTCTCCAATATGCAAAGTAAGTTATGTGAAATGCTGAGCTANCTCTCAGTCATCTTCGACTCTTTGCGACCCCATGGATGGTAGCCTGTCAGGCTCCTCTGTCTATGGATTTCTCCAGGCCAAAATACTGGAGTGGGTTGCAATTTCTTTCTCCAATATGCAAAGTAAGTTATGTGAAATGCTGAGCTAGATGAAGCACAAGCTGGAATCAAGATTGCCAAGAGAAATATCAATAACCTCAGATATGCAGATGACACCACCCTTATGGCAGAAAGTGAAGAAGAACTAAAGAGCCTCTTGATGAAAGTGAAAGAGGAGAGTGAAAAAGTTGGCTTAAAACTCAACATTCAAAAAACAAAGATCATTGCATCTGGTGCCATCAGTTCAGTTTAGTTCAGTTCAGTCACTCAGTCATGTCCAACTCTTTGGGACCCCATGAATCACAGCATGCCAGGCCTTCCTGGTCCATCACAAACTCCCGGAGTTCACCCAAACTCATATGCATCAAGTCGGTGATGCCATCCCACCATCTCATCCTCTGTCGTCACCTTTTCCTCCTGCCCCCAATCCCTCTCAGCATCAGAGTCTTTTCCAATGAATCAGCTCTTTGCATGAGGTGGCCAAAGTATTGGAGTTTCAGCCTCAGCATCAGTCCTTCCAATGAACACCNTAAAGCTCAACATTCAGAAAACTAAGATCATGGTATCCAGTCCCATCATTTCATAGCAAATAGATAGGGAAACAGTGGAAAGAGTGTCAGACTTTATTTGGGGGAGGGGGCTCCAAAATCACTGCAGATGATGATTGTAGCTGTCAAATTAAAAGACGCTTACTCCTTGGAAGAAAACTTATGACCAACCTAGATAGCATATTAAAGAGCAAAGACATTACTTTGTCAACAAAGGTCCATCTAGTCAAGGCTATGGTTTTTCCAGTGGTCATGTATGGATGTGAGAGCTGGACTATACAGAAAGCTGAGAACTGAAGAATTAATGCCTTTGAACTATGGTGTTGGAGAAGACTCTTGAGAGTCCCTTGGACTGCAAGGAGCTCAGTCCTGGGTGTTTATAGGAAGGACTGATGTTGAAGTTGTTAACTCCAATATTTTGGCCACCTGATGCAAAGAACTGATTCTTTTGAAAGGACCCCGATGCTGGGAAGGATTGAGGGCAAGAGGAGAAGGGGCTGACAGAGGATGAGATGGTTGGTGGCATCACCAACTTAATAGACATGAGTTTGGGTAAACTCCAGGAGTTGATGTTGGACACGGAGACCTGGCCTGCTGCAGTTCATGTTGTCGCAGTCAGACACGACTGAGCGACTGAACTGAACTGAACTGAAGTGAATATGTTAAGCTGTTTCAGTATGTCTGTTGTCAATCCAAGCCCAATCAACTCAAAGAAAGTGAGTTGATTGGGCTTGGATTAGGATTACAAGCTCTAGTTTTAAAGTAAGGATAAAAGTGGGCAGAAATGGAGGCAGGGTGTTATCAATAACTAGAAAAAATTTTAAGGTATATAATCATACAATGAACATTGTCCTTCAGCAGTTCTTGGTAATGTAAAAGCAATATATCATAGCTATGAATAGTAAGGTTGGAATAGACAAGTACATTTAGTTTGGATTTGGAATGTGTTATGGACTTTTAAATGATTGTGGTAAGTTTCATGTTTTGGGAGTCACTTCCTGAAGCCTCATAATGCCTGCCCTCGGGTTCCTGAGACCTCTCAACTCCCTTCTGTTAATTTAATTTTTCTCGTCTTGTGAGTAGAGCTTTCTATCCAACTGATGCATGTTAAGTCTTCCCTGGTGTTGGAAAGGTGACTGCTACACCTTTATAAGGGCTATTTCTATATCAAGAACACATTGAGAATTAAAATACTAAGAGAAGGACTTTAGTATATTAGAAACCATCAAAAGTGAAGTTCTTCATAACTAATGAGAACGTTACTGTATAGCATAGGGAACTCTGCTCTGTGGTGACCTAAATGGAAAGGAAATCCAAAAAAGAGGAGATACATGTATACATACAGCTGATTCACTTTGCTGTGCAACAGAAACTAACAACACTGTAAAGCAACTATCCTCCAATAAGTTTTTTAAGTGAAGTTCTTCAAACTAAGATTCATGGAAAACCTTGAAATGTAGTTTATTAATTCCATTTTTAGTACCCAAACAGGGTAAGTTATCAAAGTGAACTGTGATCAGATAATATTTATAATTTATTTTGATAGTGAAAGTGAAAGTGAAGTCTCTCAGTCGTGTCCGACTCTTTGCGACCCGGTGGACTGTAGCCTACGAGGCTCCTCTGTCCATGGGATTCTCCAGGCAAGAATACTGGAGTGGGTTGCCATTTCCATCTCCAGGGGATCTTCCCTGATCGAGGGATCGAACCTGGGCCTCCTGCATTACAGGCAGACACTTTAACCTATAATTTATTTTAGGACACTTGGAAAGAATTTAAAAGCTAAAGAAAACCTTAAAACCTAATCTAAAATATAATATCCTCCCATTGTAAAATAAATGAAAAATATTTTAATAGAAAAGAGCAGGAAAAATATAGACATCTATCAGACTTTTTCCATTTATGAAATAATATGTTATTATTTTTAATATTTCTCACATCTTTCTCATTTTTATTAATATTTGTGTGCTTAAAGTATAATTGGAATTAGCACTTTTAACTCTCTTTTTCTATTTCCTATATTAGCAACATTTGATAAATCATCTAATTTTATTTTATAATTTTAAATAGCCATATAGTAGAGAAAGTACTTTAAATGTGTTTTCAATTTCATTAGAGCTAACTGTGATAAATTATTTTTAAGGTATTTTTTTTCTGTGTAGGTTTTAGATATCTGCACAATGAAAATGAACCTAAATTCACCAGCCAGATATCTTTATGATTTATATGGCAGAAAAATCAAAGAGATTTCAAAAGGTAAGTGGCAAACAGTTTGTAAACTATGTGATACTATCTCAAAAGGCATTTACATACTTTTGTTTTTACTTTGTACTTTTAAAAGGAAAACAGACATAAAAACCAGTTTATTATAACATGAATAAATATGTAATTCTTATAGAAAGGGAAATCATGAAAGATTATTAAAGTTTAGAGAAGCTTTTATTTCAGCATGTTTTAGTGCATTTGGGTACTATAAAAAATACCATAGACTAAGTGGTTTAAACAAACATTTATTTCTCACAGTTATGGAGATTAGTAAGCCTAAGATCAAGACATTAGTAGATTCTGTATCTGTTAAGGGCCCTTTTCTGATTGATAGACAGCTGTCTTCTCACTGTGTCCTTAGATAGAAGGTACAAGGATGCTCTCTGAGGTGCTTTATATAAGGATATTAATTCATTCATGAGGGCTCCACCCCCTTGACCTCATCCTTTTCAAATACAGTCACATTGGGGATTAGATTTCAACATGAATTTTGGGAGGTCATGAACATTCATCTAAGCAGAGCACAAGCTTAGATTTAAAAAAATAATAACGGGTATTTTAACCTTAGCAAGCCATACTTAATAGACAAAAGTAATTGATATACTTTCATATTTAGCAACTTCTATGATGTATAGCTTTCAAAAGAGAAAGATAAATTGTGCTACTGTATGCTCAGAGTTGGTTTTTTTTTTTTTTTAATATTTTGGCTAACTTCTGGAGGTTTTTCAAAAGTCATGAAATGTGCTTTAAAACAATTTTATTGTTTGTGTTTGTCAAAATAAGAGGTCTTCCTCTATATTTCTAAAGGCGCTGATTTGCCGTTCTTTGAAAGAGAAAATACTTGATTCCACATTTGTGCTATCATTAAATCACTGTCAGTAACAGAGTTGGACACGACTGAAGAGACGCAGCAGCAGCAACAATTATTACTTCACTTTTTTACTTTTACTGTTTAAAATTTTTACTTTTTATTTCTTTAGTAGTAGTTAATATTCCTTTAATAGTGCCACAGTTACACTATTAAATATGCTACTTTACAGTTTTATCACTTCATTTAAACCTTAAGTTCACATATCTGAAGACGGCTAAAATTGTAAGTGGCATACTTAACTGCAAGGCTAGATCCAGCATGATGTGATTTTAGGATATAGCTACACTGGATACTCCCATTTGTTTCCATTATCCTTGCTTTTATTGTATAAAAGCAAACTTTCCTAGCTTTATCATCCTTAATGAATCCTATTGAGTGATCACTGTGATAGTTGGATACTTATTATTTATAACTCTTAAATTTTTTGCTAAGTATCATATATTTATATATGTGTGTGTATTAGAAATTAAATCTATGTTTCTTGGTTATTTTTTAACATTCATGTTAGGTATAAGCATTATTTTTCATTTTATTAGGAGTTTTCATCTGAGGATTTCAAGGCACTTGTAGACACTTGCCTATTATTATCTAGAAGCATTAGTTATTTACCTCTAAGACATAAGTAACACAAGAAATTCCCCCTTTTTTTTTCCCCTGGGGGAATTGGGAGAGTAACATTATTAAAGTTGATCTCTTCCTTCTTACATTTTTGGCCCCTACCTCATCACATGGTTAAATTTTCTAGGATAAACAATACTACATAATTGCTCTTAAATTTTCATTAAGAAAATAAAGAACACTTTTTCTTAAGATCCTATCTTGCTTTGAATAATTTCCAGCTCACCTGGAATTAAAAAATTGTATTTGAGTAAATTGCTAGAGTTGAAACTCTAAGAAACTCTGGTTAAGATAAAAGTTTAAATTTAGAAAGTTGATTTTTTTTTCCCCATCCCAAATGTGGTATAACAGAATTACTTATCAAAACAGAAAAGTTCTGACTTCAAGGTGTGAGACTTCATGGCTGCCAGGGGCATTCAGATTCGTGCCTCATGCTTCATGTGTCCCAGAAGTGTGTTATTATCACATTTTAATGCATGCCTTGCCCCGTGGTTTTGCATACTTAAAAAAGCTTATGCCAGCTGAAATTAGCCTATGCAACTACTAACATGTGGAAGCATAACAAGATCACTGGACTTAAAATACTTAAAGAAGCTAATCCTGTTGAAGGAACTTCCAGTCTGCAGCACCCTAGTCACTTAACATTAGGTTTTTGCATTTCTTTTTTCTTTGTTTGTTAGTATGATTTTGTGCATCAAGTGACTGAGGTCCCTAAACTTTTATGTCTGATAGTCTTCTGAACTTTTAACTTGGGAAAGGTCAAGTGTTATATAAAGCTCTCTTTTACTTTAAATAAATGCCAACATTCTGATTTTCTTTTGATTGCTTGCTCAGTATCAGATCAGAAAAAGTCACTTAACAATGTTTAATATTAATATCATAGAAATTCAGCACAAATTAGGAGTGTAATGGGTATCAAGAGCGAAAAGTAACAGATGTACAAAACAAAAAAATTTTCTAACTGTTGCTTCTTTTTTGGCCTTAGATATACTTTCCAGTGTTCCTTCTATGCTATGAGAAATTAGCACGTCTGACATGACATTAAACCATTTTTCTTTTTTTTTACTTTTTCAAGTCTAATAAAACCTTCAAAATCCCATAGGATTTGCAAATGGTCAAATTTTAGAAGATTTTAGCAAAGAAATTTACTTTGTTCTATGTGGAAAAGTTCTTAAGTTGTGTTTCCTATGTTGATCTCTTCTTTTGAGAGTGAAAGAGAACTACTCTCTGTGTAAAGGTGCTGTATTCCTATATATGGTCAACATTACTAGTACAGCATTTCTATTGGAGCATGAAATAAGTGTGAGAAATGCATTCTGCAAAATTATACCCTCAAAAATAACAGGGCTGTGAGAAAAACAGGTCTGAGGAAGACCATTCAAAGTCTATGTACTTTTAAAACTGGAACACTATCTAAAATAATAATTATTAACTTAGGAGATAATATGAACAGTCTGGGTAGTCATCTCAGAGTTCTGCAGAAGATAGTAAACCTGCACAGAAACAATAGAATGTGAGACAGTGCAGATGAAAGTCAATTGGAGGCCTAAGTCAGTGGGATTTCTTTAAAGAAGCCACAGGAGGAAGCAAAACTCCCACAGAGAGTCATGCAAGGCAGAGGGTGCACCTTTCTGGGAAGGGAGTGCCAGTGCAACAGCCAAGCTGATGTCTTTTATCTTCCCTGCTAAAGGCCAGAGCTCTACTCCTGCTCTGTTGGTCTCCGTTGCCTAGGAAAAAAGCATGTATTCACCTCCCAAACTTTATCTTGCTGACATTATTACCCTATTTACCAATCATATATGAGCTACCTGGGTCATAGAAGTGCTTGGTAGTGACAAAACACATGTAGATAGTATTAGATTTTGATGAAGTTGTTTAATAACATTCTATTCCCCTTAACATTCCCCAGCCTTTTGTTCTCTTAACTTATTAACTTCTCTCAACTTAATTATTACATCATGGTGAATGAAGGGAGTCATTCTTCCTCTTAAGAAAGGCCATAGTCTCTTAGGACCTTTCTGATGCTACTATTCCAATAACCAAGCCACTCCTCCCCACTACTTTGTGGATCTTTTTAGATCACGGTGGGTAGCATGAAGTGTATCCTAGAAGATTCTGAAATGAGTTAGAATAGTACATTAATTAAGTTGGCTTCAAAGTCATGCTATGAAACACTAAACATTCATTTCCTATTCCATTTCCTACTTCAGGTTAGCTGCCCAAAATATTCTGCTATATATTCTTTAAAAAGTTCTTCAGAGATTCTACAGTGATATCAAATGACAGGATTAACATATTTCAATCACAAAATGTCAATAACATACCCTCAATGTGCATATTTACTCTTGCCCATTATCAGATTTTTGTAAAGAAATCAAATTCAAAGAATAAAATGCCAAAGAAGTTAAAATCCAAAAATTTTAAGTCTTCAGAGAAGTGAATTCCAAAATCAAATAATCTTACCTTTGTGAGCTAAAATCCAAAAAAAGTTCACATTTTTGAAATTAAAATTCAAAGAAACTGAAGTCAGTCCTTCCTATTTTATGCTTTCCAGTATCAGCCAGATGGCTTCTGGATGCCTGGTTTGAGCTGGAATTCCTCCAGCAGCCACCGTCTGGGCTCCTGCAGTGGGTGTCATCCCTCAGGACCTCAGACGTTGAAATGGGTCTCCACCAACTTTTTCATGTCCCCTACTTCCCACAGAACCAACAGATGACCACATTAGCCCTACACCCAGCACATTCAGAATAGAATCCAGTTCCCCAGTTTCTCATATGGTCTTTCCAAGCAAAATGATATGTTTCCTGTTTGGCATGATCCACGCCCATGTGACTGTTGCCAAAGACCATAGCAGAGACTAAGTGAAGGAAGGCAAAGAAGAGAAACCAGTGTTCATGTCAAACTTGCCAAAATGCCCGCCAATTTTTATTGCTGAGCAGAGTATATGACCTGGGACATAGCTTGAAGGGAAGCAGCTTCCCACAAAACATTATTTAAGCATTATGTATTTATAATATCTTGCTTGAGAAACTGACCACTGTACACTGTCTCCTCTCTCAAAGAGGCTTTATGAAGTGTCAGTTAAGTGCTTTGATGTTGGAGCCAGAACTCAGATTTCAGTTATGCCACTTATTGAATGACCTTGAACAGGTTATTCAGTTTCTCTGAGAGTCAGTCTCCTAATCTATAAGATAGGGATGATCATTGTACTTTAATAGATTGTTGTAAGAATTAAATGAGGTCTACTTAGAGTTCTTAGAACACGTGCTTGACCCTTGCTAAGTGTTGTAGAACGTTATCATCATTATTGCTGTTATTTTTATTCTGGAAGAGGGTACTGAGAGTGTTGCATTCTTGCAACATTTAGAAATTTATATTAGTGGTGGCCTCCATCATACTTGTTCAACTTATGAAAATAACTCTTCCGTTGTTTGTAGAATATTCCAGACATCTTAATGTTCTTTTCTCTCTGAGCTTGAGCTTCTTTCTCTCTTGTACTTCCGGACCTCATGCTGAGCAAAGGGTAGGCTCTAGCTGGTGGCATAGCCCCCACCTTACCCCGGGAGCAGTTATTTCAATCCTGGGTCCCAGTGGCCCCTGTACTGACCTCTGGCTATGGAGCTGTCAAAGCCTAAGAAACTTCTTTGATGGGCATGGCTTCCCCCTTATCTCCACATCAGTTCCACCTGGAGAATAACTTTCAGTGGATTTCTGAATTGAAGCAACTGCTTGTGTTTCTGAGGACCATGCTGTGTTACGTGCCCAGTGACGACCATGACGCTACCGCCACTTCCTCCTGAAGACATGGCTTTTCCTCTTTCTGGACGCTCCTGGTCTTGAGTTTATGTTTCCGTCCTCGTCTGCTTCAGTGTTTAGGATTTGCCCCTGGGGTTTGTCTCTACTGTATTACCGTTCCTTTCACTGGAGCAGCATAGTTTGCGGAAGTTGAGTTTTTTTCTTTTCTCTCACTTTCCTTTTGCTTTCTGGCCCATACTTGTGTTTTTCTAACGTATTTCTCTAGCTGTTTTTTCCTTGCAGGGTCTCTCATGGTGAGAGATATGAAGTCAATAAGTTCCAAGTTTGTCAATAGCATCCTTTGTTCAAACCAGTCTTATCCATTTTCACCTTACTGAGTTAAATAATCCTATCCAGGATGTATTTTCCCACAGTTCAACATCTAATTTAGATCTTGATTGGACTCCTTGATCTATTATTGTTCTGCCTGAATCTCCTGTAATGTAATTCATCTTGCTTTTGCCTTTTCTTAATTTTAGGCCCATAATTTTTTGGAATTCATTAAATACTTTCTTTGGAGTGCTTTATGTAATCTTCCTTGTAATCCCCTCTCCAATTTGTTTAGATTTTATATGTACTCTTTATATAACTGTTTTGTCCTCATAAGAGATTCTCCAGTTGCTCATACTATTAATTTATCCATAACTGACATGCCTCCTCTTCATAATATTCAGGATTCTGCCTTTGCTGGGGATTTGTTCTCTAGAGAAGATTTGCTCTCTGATATCTCTGAGATTTCTGTTGGGTTTCACTGGAGCTCCATTTCTTACTTCTGATTTTGTAATAATTAAAATATATACTCCTTTAATAATAACTTCTTTAAGAGTAGTGAGACTTGAATGTACCTCCTGTACCCTCATACCTTCACGATTCAGTTTTTGTTTTTCGTATCTGTCAAATGTGTGTTCTCAGATCAGATGTTTAACTTAATCTAAGGAAATATTTTTCCTCTTTGAGCTAAATAAGCTGTCTTATTTATTTTCATGCATACACTGTTATTTTCTGATTGTAAGATTGAAGCATATTTTAAAACCACTTTATTTTCTTTTTGATTCCTTTAACAAATTTGATTCATAGACTTTTAATACTTTCTTCTAGTTGTTTCACTACTTTAACAGCATTCTTTTTATAACAAATCTACCACTTTTCTATATGTGAAGCCATAGTTTGGGTTTCTGACAATTAGAATCATGGTCAAAATTTATGTGATAAACTTAGAGTCTACCTGAATTCGTGGAGTTTACTTTAAAAGCTTGTGGATAAGCCACATGAAAAATCTAATGTTAGCTCATCCACAGTGCCTTTTTGACCCAGAATACATTTAAAAATAACGTCATGGAGGGACTTCTCTGGTGGTAAGACTCCATGGTCCCAATGCAGGAGATCCCAGTTCAATCCCTGGTTGGGGAATTAGATCCCACGTCTCAACTAAGAGTTTGAATGATTCAGTGAAGACCTGGTGCAGCCAAATAAATAAATATTTGAAAATAATAAAATAATAATGACAAAATAACATAGTGGAGAATAGAATTTGAGGCATGGGGACTAGTGTTTCCTATCTAGGCCTGGTAGTAATAGTAACAGTGTTAGTTGCTCAGTCATATCTGAGTCCTTGCGACCCCATGGACTGTAGACTGCCAGGGTTCTCTGTCGGTGGAATTCTTCAGACAAGAATACCAGAGTGGGTAGCCATTTCCTTCTCCATGGGATCTTCCAGATTCAGGAGTTAAACTCAGGTTTCCATTTAATGATAGACCTTCATTGGGTTCTAGCATGTGTAGAACCCAGGTGCCACTGTATTTTAAAGTCCTGACTGCAGATTTAGTTGCAAAATACAGAAAAGCAGCAAGTATTGTTCTGCCTTTTGATGCCTAACATAATCTAATCCCAATCTCAGATTTACCTGCGGCATCAGGTGACGTTCTCTAAGTGTCAGTGGCTACAGTCTGTACAGTAAGGCTTGGGGTACCAGGGCCTATATAGACAGCACCCCTTATTATAATAAAGCAGTTACCCCACCCCTGCCCTGGGCTAGCATTTTCTGAAGGCCAAGGTTGGTAGAATTTATCCCAGCTGCACTCAGATGCTATAACCCATCAAGCTCAAAATTCTATGCAATTCTTGGTTATTAAAAATTTTAAGCCAACCTCCTTATTCTCCATGTATAGTTCCTTCAGTAAGAGCACAAATATAAAACCAAAAATTCAGCTTCATGACCAAGTATGAGTTTCCAGAAACCATTGAGGTTGAAAAGCAAGCAAGCAAACAGAAGCCCCACAAAGTCCTTGCTGATTAAAGCATCATCAAAGCATGAAGCCACCCAGTCCAGGCCCCTTCATAGGTCTCAATACTTTTGGGTTATTTTCTCTCCAAAATTACTTCTTATGTATTTCTCAGGGTTCCTAACCAACTTGGTCTCCTAAGTACAGCAATTTCCTGAGTTTTATGAGACATTCTAGCAAAATATTGAACCTAAGGTGGTAATGAAAACCCTAGAATTTGTAGGCAGCTGGTCAGAATGAGCACATTCTTATGGAGAATTGTGCCCTTAATGTTGAGTTTGATAAACTTGCATTTGGGAGACTGATATTTCCCAATTTTAATATATACCATAAGTAAAGCTACAGTAATTAAAACAGTGTGGTGCTGGCATAAGCAGAGACGTAGAGACCAATAGAATAGAATTAAGAATGCAGATTTAAGTCAATATATTTATGGCCAGTTGACTTTCAAAAGGATGTCAAGACCATGCAATGGTCTCTTCAACAAATGGTAGTGGCAAGACTGTATATCCACATATAAAAGACTGAGGTTGGACCCCTACATAGAACCATTTACCAAAAAAAAAAAAAAAAAAAAAAAAAAAAAAAAAANAGTGAAATCACTGAGTTGTGTCCAACTCAGCGACCGCATGGACTGCAGCCTACCAGGCTCCTCCATCCATGGGATTTTCCAGGCAAGAGTACTGGAGTCGGGTGCCATTGCCTTCTCCTTGAATCAGCCATAGGCTTACCCATGTCTCCTCCCACATGAATTTTAAATAAAGGACTTAATTAAACAGGAGGTTTGCAGACCTTCTGGGTTCTCCTGCCTTGTTATAGATACACCCATTTATCTGGGAAGGAACACACAGACTCAGTAATATTTTGCTTAAAGACAATAGATGTAGCCACAGTCTATTGAGATCTACTCTACACTGGAAGAAATAATGTTTCTATGCTGCTATTAGAAAGGGCAAGCCCCATTTAAGGAATTTCCCCATGAGTCTCCCTCTGCTCATTAAGTATTTGTTAGGCTTCCCTAGTGGCTCAGCCAGTAAAGAATCTGCCTTCAATGCATGATACCCAGGTTCAATCCCTGGGTCAGGGAGATCCCCTGAAGATGGAAATGGCAACCCATTCCAGTATTCTTGCTTGTTGAGCTATGGTCCATGGGTCACAAAATGTTGGACACGACTGAATGACTTTCACTTTGACTTCACTTTCATGCAAGTTATCCCATGTTGGGTCCTAATGATTGATTACTGTTTATTTTTCTAAGGGTTCACAAACCATTTTATAATCTGTCCTAGAAATTTTCAGGGGATAAAGACCAACTTTATGATTATAATATCTTCATTAAAATTAATTATATTTGCCATGAGTCCCCTTACCATTTACCCTTACTTCTCAAATTTTATGAAATATAAAAATTTAGGTTTCTTTCTGGAGAAGCATGCCTAATGCTGATGGTTATTAATCAGCTCTGGAGTTTCTCTAGATTAAAATATACAAAGACAGCCAGCAGTTAAGAGCCCTTTTGTGTAAGAAAAATGTCATTCAAAAGAAGTCCTCAGGGCTTCCTTGGGACTGTGTTCTCTGACTTTGCTTTGATTTCAAGGTAACTTAGATATGGCCCTCAGTGTCCTCTAATGACTTCCAGACATTGAACTTGAACTAGCTACTCTCATTGCTTGACAGTAACAAAAATTGCTGTGAGTTGCTTGGTTGCCTAATGGTTAGGATTCTGGGCGTTCACTGCCATGGACCCAGTGGCGTGGCCAAAACAAAACAAAGCAAAGCAAAACATAGAAGTGCTAACTAATTACTGATTTACATTTCTGCTATTTGTCTATAGATAATGTTAAGAATTTTGTCAAAGCTTGATTTTAAAAACTTTTTTTAGTGGCAGTTGGAGAACTCCCATTATAATTGGATCACTGTCATCTTTTATTAAATATGTGAATGCACGATTGTGTGATATGAACATTCACAAAGCAGTCTAATCTGCTCATAGACTCTTTAATATGTCAGAAAAGTCCCTTTTGAAGTCTTTAAAACAGACTGTCTTTTATAGTTGTGAATATATGATCATCACCCCTAGGTGTTGTTGGGCTAAACTTCCTTTAGTGTTTATGTGATTTTTAAACCAAGTCTTTGATTTTTCTCCCTTCTCCTTGAGTTTATCTTTTTAGCTTCTAGTTTTTATATCTTATTTCTGGGTCTTTGAGCTCTAACACCCAAATCTGATTTGTCCAAGATCCTAGAAGTTTTTTATTAAAAAAGTTGTAACAAGTANTTTTTAAACCAAGTCTTTGATTTTTCTCCCTTCTCCTTGAGTTTATCTTTTTAGCTTCTAGTTTTTATATCTTATTTCTGGGTCTTTGAGCTCTAACACCCAAATCTGATTTGTCCAAGATCCTAGAAGTTTTTTATTAAAAAAGTTGTAACAAGTATAATTGTCAATGAAAACAAGTAGTCTAATTGTTAGTACATTCTGTAAAACTTGATAGCTCAGTCGGTAAAGAATCTGCCTGCAATGCGGGAGACCTGCGTTTGATCCTTGGGATTGGGAAGATCTCCTGGAGGAGGTCATGGCAACCCACTCCAGTATTCTTGTCTGGAGAATCCCCATGGACAGAGGAGCTTGACGGTCTGCAGTTCATGGGGTCTCAAAGAGTTGGACAGGACTGAGTGACTAAGCACAGCACAGCTGTAAAACAATTGTTTAAAAGGTCTCTGTAAAAAACTCAGCAGTGATTGGTTTTCTTCCTTCTTAGCATTTTGAGAAGAGAGGTGAAAGTATAGGCAAAATATGTAAAGTGCTTATTATAGAAGATTCTACTTTTGTGAAACAAACATAGGGAAATGTCAAAAGGGAATCTTCCATTATAATTGCTGTAACTATGAAGATTTTTCAGTTTATCACATTTAGAATGTAAATTTTTATGACACACATATATTTTACATCCTAAGTAAAATACTTAAATGTAAATAATGTATTGGCCTTACATTTGAGCCAAAGAGACTAAAACCATTTTATCCACATTTTCTGACTCCTAGATCTCTCTGAATTAGGGTATGTATGTGACAGGTATTAGTATTATTATTCCTTCTTTTGAGACTGAAAAAAAAAGAAAAAAGGTCCAGCCACATTTAAAAAAAAATTTATATTAGTTGTTACTTTATAGTGTAATAGTACAAGTTTGAGACATTTTACAATTAGCTTGCTTTGAATGTTACTTACATATATTTGATTTTGTTCCTAAATTTTATTATGTTTTTATTACATCTGTTCTTACTGGGTCAGCAGTTAATTGGTGCCTCAGTTAACACCATTTGGATTAAGCTTTCCTGAATAGTAATAGAAATTACAAGTAATAATGTCTAAAAAGTATCAGTTATTACAGCAAGTAATTATATAGTGACATTTCTAAAGGTCTTTACTTCTCATTTTTGTTGATTTTATTTATTAAGTTCCAAGCATTGTACTTCCACAAACTAATCCTAAGACAGTACTTTAAATTTTTGTGCAGAGCTTTAAAGTTTACAAAAGCAGGTCATATATATTCAATTATTATGTATCGGTATAGACCATAACCACATGAAAATAAATTAGATATATTAGATATGATTAATTCTTAACATTTCTTTAAGTAATCTTAATTGTATGCATATCAATTCAATTAAGTTATTTTAGATTATTACTAAATACCAAATATTTTAGGTGCTCAAGAAATTGAGTCCACAAAATACTTGTATTTTCAAAGACACATACACTATTATTTCTGTTGAGGGGAAAAACAAGACTCAAACAATAGAGTCCCAGCTTACTTCTACTTGTATAAATCAAGTTATTTAAATGAATGAATTGTGTATGCTGACCTGTTCTACCAATGTGCTACTGGGGATGTATGAAAAAAAGATGTGCATGGTGGTGGAAGTAGAAAGAGGCATAAAGCGTATTGGAAAACTACCAAATGTCCCCTGCAAATGGGCCCTATTCAGAATCAGTAAGCGTGTGATGAGTGAAGTGGTTTTGAATATCGCCTTTAGATTCCATGCTGTTACAAGGCCAGCCCTGAACATGGCAACTCTTATTTCCACACACAGTACCTCTTCACTCTCAATTTAACCCCAAAATCTGATGAACCCATTACTCCATACTTGATTTCATGGAACAAGGAGTAGATATAGTTACAAATGATCAATCACAAGCCGTGAACCAAAGCAGCAAGGCATTAACAATTCACACCATTTCGGTCCACTTGCTCAAGCAGAAGATGCGCCAGCATATTTAATGCACAGCTACTTCGTTCAGTTTAAGAAGAGACATGACTCAGGCTGCATTTTGAAAACAGAGGAGACTTCCTAAGATTTCATACTTCCAGGCCCCAATGTCACCATTCACCCACATGTCACCAATTAAAATAACCAGGTGTTCCATAAAGGTAACAATGTCTGAATTAAATTTTACTCAGGTAAAACCAATACAACCTATGAAATTCTCTGCACCCCCCCCCCCAATACATCCCTGTTCTGTTTGATCCTATCATACAAATCAATGTCTCTTATAGCAAGCAGTATTGTAACACTGTAGACCCCACAGGCAATATGCCGTCAGTTTAATAGGATCACTGAAAAACTAAAGCAGCTGTGAAAGATTGCTCTAAGTATAGCAATCCTGTGCTTGTCATTTTGTTCAGTGGAGGAAAAATCCAAATTTGGGTAGGCATTGGTATTTAAGAAAACAACTGCTAAATCTTTTCTCGTGAGTACCTTGGGGACAATAAAATTTGACATATAGCATGTAAACAAAAGTACACAGCAGCTGTTGGTTTGGTTTTGTTTGAATCAAAATATACTAAAATAAATCATTCAAAATATGCCTTCCATCATTCAATCTTCCCAGCAGACCATGCTTTTCAGTGGTGTCTTCTGGTTGTTCTTGGACCAGGAGCTTTCCAGCTATTACATAAAGCTGGATAACAAGCAGTAAAACACATACATACCTTGGCACTAGCTCAGACTCCCTCCAGGCCTGCTTCCTGGATGGGAAGCTGTCAGTTCTGAGTATGTTTTAAGAACTCACCTTGCATTATACAAAAAAGTTTTTAGATCAACTTTATTAACATTTTCAATTGAATTAATGGGAAATTTCCAAATGATGTCCTGCTAACAACAGTGAGTATTTTTGAGAACTGAGATCCGAAATTTCCTGCCAAGTAGCATAAAATAGTTTTTCTATGTGTAAGTATGCTTTGGGCACTGTCTTTTTTTTTTCACAGTCTCATGTACTCTGACTGAAATGTGAAACTTATGATTCTGGATATTTAATTGGCATGAATTTTAATTTTTAATTGGAAGCAAGCTACTAAAGCACTTATTTCCAATGCTTTTTGAAAATATATTGATTGAAAAAAATCTTCTTTTTAGCTTTCTACAGTAGATTCAAATGGAATGTGCCAAGTGTCTCTTTAAATGTCAGGTATTGCTTTTGGAGAGAGACATATATTCCCTAGGTATAGAAATTGACAGGACATTCCAGTCTGTATCTTCATAGTAAGTTCTATTAGGTTTATCTTTGGAGGAATTTTTGGCTCCTTGTCAAAAATTCTTGTACTGTGTCCATCATAATTCCAAATAAGTTCAAGCTTCTTATCTGTGATATATAGGTCCTCTTGAAGGTTGAACAGTTTCGTTTCTCATGAATAGCTTATAAACTCATTGTGTTTGGAATTCTTAGAAGGAATTACCCTTATTATTTAAAATAGCTATTTTGACCTTAATCTAATATTTTATTGCTCTGTTTTTTAAGTTTTATTGTGTGCCTTTTCCCATAGTAGCATGATTAAGGATTTTCCAGGACTTTTAAAATATCCAGCTCTGGTCTTCTCTTGGCTGTGTGTGTGTGTGTGTGTGTGTGTGAAATGTGTACTCAGTCATGTCCGAATCTGTGACCTCATGGACTGTAGCCTGCCAGTCTCCTCTGTCCATGGAATTTTCCAAGCAAGAATACTGAAATGGANTTTTTTTTTTTAAAGTTTGAATTATTTCTGGGGAACCATTAAGCTGATCTAGGAAACAAATCACTTCTGATTCATGAGAAACCATTAGAGAAGAAAGATGAAGCTACAATACTTTGCCTGAAATTTAAGCATTTAGTTTCAGAATTTCAAATATAAGAGGAAATTATATTCCAAATATAAACACCATCTTTCCATTTGTATTCTTCTGTGTGATTTTATAAGTCTTCTATTATCAAGACTCTCTGAACAGTTCAAGTTTTTTTCTTTTCATTCCCTAATACTAGAATCTCTTCTTAAGTCAAGTCATCGTCACCACAGTCCAGCAATCATGCCATAGTCCTTCCTTGCTTTGTTCCGCATTCTCTTATATGGGATGGAAATGGTGATCTAATTTTTCCTTATTTTAAAACAATGAAATATTTCAAATTAATATGAACATTTATATAAACCAAAGGGTTCTTTGTATTTTATTTTTAGGAAATAAAGCATAAATACAGAATTTCCCTTCCCTTTGCCTCCTTTCCAGATATAATTAGTATCCTGAATTTCTAGAGATGTTTTATATGATTACACATGCATGTAGTCTCTGTATATAAATATATGTATATTTATATAGTTATATATATGTGTGTATATATATCTAACCATGTAAAACTTTTACATTTTTTCATTCTTTATATAAATAGTATATTATATATATTACTCTGCACTTGCAACGTTTTATTTGTGACTTGTATTCATGCTGATATAGAAAGCTGTTATGCATCAATTTCTGTTATGCATATAAACAATCTACTTACCCGACTTGTTGACCAGTTTGTATCCAAATTGTTACAAAGAATGCTCCTACAAACATTTGTGTATATTACTCTGTATGCACATGTATGAAAATTTCTGCAGAGTATATATCTGAAAGCAAAATTGTGAAAAGAGTATGCACATTTTTGTGGGTTATTGTCTGTTTTTTTTTTATGTTACAGAACTATTCTGTCACTTTACACTTTAATCAGCAGTTTATACAATTCCTATTTCTCTTTCCCACAGAAGCACACCTTCTGTGACTTATTTACCTAGTAATAGTTAATGATACTTTTGAGCAATGCTAAGGAGGTCTATTATGGTTGTGTTGTAGTGTGTATGACGATCAGTCTTATGAGTCAACTTGACTGGGCTAAGGGATGCCTATATAGCTGGTAAAATATTGTTTCTGGTTGTGTCTATGGAGGTGTTTCCCGAAGAGCTTAGCTTTGTGTAGGTAGACTGAGTAAAGAAGATGGCCCTCACTTGTGTGGGGGCTTGAACAGAACAAAAAGGCAGAGAAAGGTGAATTTGTTCTCTTTCTTGGACTTGGACATCCATTTTCCCCAGCCCTAAACGTTGGTGCTTCTAGGTGAGGCCTTAGGACTCAGCTTGAGACTTACACTATTGAAAACTGTTTCTCAGGCCTTTCAATTTTGGGGATTGTACCACAAGCTTTCACTGGGCCTCCCAGGTGGCTCAGTGGTAAAGAATCCAGCTGCCAGTGTAGGAGACTAGGGAGACGCAGGTTTGATTCCTGGGTTGGGAAGATCCGCTGGAGGAGGAAATGGCAACCCACTCTAGGATTCTTGCCTGGGAAATCCCATAGACAGAGGAGCCTGGTGGGCTACAGTCCATGGGGTCACAAAAGTCAGACACGATTGAGCACGCACATGAAGGGCACAAGCTTTCCTGGGCCTCCATCTTGCTTACTGCAGTTTGAGGGTGTTTTCAGCCTTCATAATTGCACCAGTTAATCCTTCATAATAAATCTATGTGTATGTATCTATATCTGTATATGTATTTGTATATATATATATATATATCCTATTGGTTCTGTTTCTCTGGAGAAGACTATTTAATATGCTCTGCTTTATAACCATTCTTCTATTATAATACAACTACATTTTTTTTTCTTTTCCTGAAATAAACTTCTTTGTAATTATTTAGGATAATACCCAGGATGGAAATTATTATTATTTGTTTGTAAGTACATAAAGCTCTATTAAGTCTTTCAAAAGGGTTGAATCAGTGTAATCTTTTTGGGTCATTGTCATTAATATTTTCATATTTGATAGTTAGCGTATACATATTTCATTGTTTTATTAGCATTTATTATATTACTCTTGAGGCTAAACATTTTACATATACCTGTTAATTAAATGTGTCATTCAAATGGTCTTTGCACATTAAAAATAGATTTTTAACATTAATTTAAAAATAATACCTAGGTTAAACCTCTAAAATTTTGTCTTACATAAATTTTAAGATGAAATACAAACTGTACTTACAACATAATGCATCAGATTTTTAAAAAAATCAGAAATTACAAGCCTCTATATAGTACACAGCCTTCAATCTTGTGAGGTTAATTCAACAATACTGCTTAGCTCAAAACCATTTGGGATTTACATTAATTGTATTTGTATGAATATTATCAGTGATAACATTTTTATCTTTTTATGTTAAATTTATCTTTTGAAATACAAAAAGTCATTTTTGCCAAATCTGATGAACCTAGTGTTAAGGATCAAATAGCTTCATGAAGAACATATTGTGAGGCTATGAATTTTCATTAGGAACTAATTTATAGATAAATATTGCCCGTTATGTTGCAAAGAATCTTCCAAATGCTTCAGCAGTTATACATAAGAAACTTTATAGATGTTTTATTTTATATGTGGTATGAGTTTTGTGTGAACAGTGTCATTTACGTCAAGGAAATAAAGTCATTTTTGCACGTGATTTTGACATGGACTCAGAATACAGGAATTTTATATCAAGTCCACTCTTTCTAATTACTCAAAATTCATGGCATATCTTCAGGGCAACTTTTTTATTCTTTTGCCAAGCCAATATACTATACTGCTTAAGAGCCCAGATGCTAGAGTCAGATTGCCTGGATTCAAGTCCAAGCAACATGATTTAACCAGCTCTGTGGCCTTAGGCAAGCTGGTTAACCCGTTTCAACTTCTCACCTGTAAAATGAGGATAATAATAGGGCGGTTGTGAGATAATATTTGAAATGCCTAAAAATGAGAAAGTATCTCAAGTTGATAATATCTATATGTTCTAGAACAATGCCTGCCACCTAGAAAACATTCAATAAATGTTAGCTGCTATTGTTATCACTGTTACTGATTATTTTATCATCTGTTTTTTCTCATATTCAATCAGTTACCTTACAGGCATGGTACCTTGTTGGCCACTTTTATCTTTCAGTTACCTATTTGGATACACTAAATATAATGGATTGGCCTAAAAGTTTGTCCACGTTTTTCTGTAACATCTTATGGAAAGATCTGAATGAATATTTTGACCAACCCAATGCTTTCAACACTGTCGTGATGTAATGGTTTCCAAGCCTGACAGCATCAGAATTACAGATGTCCCACCTCTGCTCAATTCATATTCAGTCAGTCTGGGGCAAGACCAGGAGTCTAGTTCATTAAAAAATGCTCCCGAGATACTGAGTTCTGAAACTCAAAGTGTTGTGAGGGTCTTCTCTACTATCTTCAAAATGATTTTGAAGTCAATTAAAAAAAAATCTTTTTGACATAACTTTATTTCCTCTAGCTTATTTTAACAAATTTATTTTCTGTTAAATTGCTGTTAATTTAAAATCTTCTGCAGTTTTAATTTCAACTACAAATAATTTTTTAATTTAAATTTATTCTGAAATTTTTACTCTAAAACTTTTTTTTAAACTGTAATTTTTGATATTTACCTGGAATCATTTGTTTCCCATGTGGGCTGCATATGTATATGTATGTGAGCCTGTGTGTGGATTTCTTTAGCACCACCTCAGGCATGAGAGCTGACCAGCCTTCACAGCAGTTGCTCCAGGTTAAGGCTTGTTGAAACTTGTCCTTGCTACGGTGACACCTTTCCTGGCTTCTTCAAGCCATGCATAAGAGTCAGCCTCGTTACTTTAAAGTGGCACCCCACATGCTCAGAAAATTGTGCTGTTGAATTTTAGCAAAAATATGTATCTATCCACCAAATTTTACTGAGAATTAGAACCTTGCCATAGAATTCCAGGATTGGTGCGTGTGACCAATATACTAATTGATGGGAGCAGAGGAGTGTGGGTGAAGGGGGAAGGCCTTAAGATGAAAATCAAAATTTAGGTTTGAAATGCCTCTATCAACTTTTATTAATGTTATTCAAAGATAGACTCTGAGTTTTTCATTCTTTCCATCTTCTCTTTGACATTTAGCTGTTACATCTTATGGTGACCCTTTTTTCTTTCTATAAAAGTACATTTATGTTAATATCATAAAAGGTAGAATTTAGTTCTTGAACCCTCTGCAAATGTCATTGGACACTGGACAGTAAATATAGCCCAGATGACCTGATGTCAAGAAATATAAAAATCAAGGCAGCCTTTTAATGACAAAACTTTAAAAAGTGATGTCTGTTTAGGGAAAACAATCTTTTGTAACATTTAGGTAGTGACTATAAATTAGAAACATAGAAATAAAACTTGAAAAGGATGTCATTGCTTTAACTGTTTGCCTTCAAGCATTTATTTTCGAGTATTAAGAGAAAAGCATTTGGGAAGAAGAGAACAAAGGTGATGATGACTCTAGTATATTATATATTTTTTACTACTGTGTAAACCAAGAGAGTTCCAGAAAACCATCCACTTCTCCTTTATTGACTATGCCAAAGCCTTTGACTGTGTGGATCACAATAAACTGTGGAAAATTCTTCAAGAGATGGGAATACGAGACCACCTAACCTGCCTCTTGAGAAATCTGTATGTAGGTCAGGAAGCTACAGTTAGAACTGGACATGGAACAACAGACTGGTTCCAAATAGGGAAAGGAGTATGTCAAGGCTGTATACTGTCACCCTGTTTATTTAACTTCTATGCAGAGAACATCATGAGAAATGCTGGACTGGAAGAAACACAAGCTGGAGTCAAGATTGCTGGGAGAAATATCAATAACCTCAGATATGCAGATGACACCACCCTTATGGCAGAAAGTGAAGAACTAAAGAGCCTCTTGATGAAAGTGAAAGAGGAAAGCGAAAAAGTTGGCTTAAAGCTCAACATTCAGAAAACAAAGATCATGGCATCTGGTCCCATCACTTCATGGGAAATAGAAGGGAAAACAGGAAACAGTGTCAGACTTTATTTTGTGGGGCTCCAAAATCACTGCAGATGGTGACTGCAGCTGTGAAATTAAAAGACCCTTACTCCTTGGAAGAAAAGTTATGACCAACCTAGATAGTATATTCAAAAGCA
>SJYV01033755.1:224961-256954 GCA_006410875.1 Neotragus pygmaeus
TGGGAGGGATTGGGGGCAGGAGGAGAAGAGGATGGCAGAGAATGAGATGGCTGGATGGCATCATGGACTCGATGAACGTGAGTCTGAGTGAACTCCGGGAGATGATGATGGACAGGGAGGCCTGGCGTGCTGCGATTTATTGGGGTCGCTAAGAGTCGGACAGGACTGGGCGACTGAACTGAACTGAAACCAGTTACATTAATTTACTGGTGTTTTGCCTTTTGTGAGAACTTGAGGGCACATTAGAAATGCTAGCTTTTATTTCTCTTCCCATGTTCTTGTTAATTAAAAAACAGTCTTTCTATAATTACAACTGTTTATTTTCTTTGAAAATTTTTATATGATTGATTTTTAACAGTAAAAGACCAAAAGGCAAAAATGCACTATGCAATGTTTTTCCATTTAGTGGAAGCATACTTTAGAGAGGAGTTATTTCCACATCTTGTAATGCTTATATTTCTTTGAATTAACATAGCTTTTCAAAAAGCTGCCGATTAATAAATACATGTTGAACACAGTCCTTGTTAGAAGACATGGATAGATATATACATTATAAAAGAAATTATTTAGTTGAATTCCACTTGCACATTACCTCTCTAATAATTGTTTTCTACAAAAATGAAATGGTGTTACTTTAGTGACTTTTATTCTTTAAAGATAGCAAAGAACCCATATAGCATATTATGTTATCAAATGTTAAATCACTCATAACAGTATGTGTCTTAGTACTTCTTACTTTTAAAGAATCCTGTCTTATAATAAGTAATTCCCTTTTCAAATGAGTATATACTTGCCTTAAACAGAATAGTCTTAAGATACACTTATTGGAATGAAACATATAGAAGTGCAGTGCTTTTTCTTTTTCATACGCACATCCCAATTTGTGTAGTTTCTAGTAACAACATTTGGATCTTTTCTTATAGTTACTTCTAGTTTTCTCTCATATGTCTAATTATAAATGAATTATAAGGACTACTTTGTGCTATTCCTTTGCACACATACCTATTTTTCCCATGTATGAGTTTTATTTACTCTGGCAGCTCTTCAAAAATCTACTTGAGTTGTTTACAGTCCTCTAGATCAGGAAATCTAAAAATTTAGGTTTGGTTTTTTTTTCATGATTTGACTTACAAACATTTTGAAGCTTATATATATCAGCTTGCTTTTACAAACAGATCTACCCATTTTCAAATGTACAAATCAGCACAGACCAAAAGTAGGGCATTTCCCCTACTTCTTGCTACAATTTCTCTCTCTTTACGGAAATGTGAACTGATAGTTTTGGGAAGTTCTGTGGAATGTTAACATTTGAGTATACCTTCCCATCTCCCCTTCCCATCCTCTTCCTCTTCTAGTTGCAGTTCAGTGTGGTGGAGGGGAGCCAGTTGTCCCAGCAGGGAATATTCTACTTTATTGCTGGTTTCAACCCAATTAAGGGGCTTCCCAGGTCGTGCACTGGTAAAGAACCCACCTGCCAATGCAGGAGAGAAAAGAGATGTGGGTTCGATCCCTAGGTCGGGAAGATCCTCTGGAGGAGGGCATGGCAACCCACTCCAGTATTCTTGCCTGGAAAATCTTATGGACAGAGGAGGCTAGTGAGCTACAATCCATAGGGTCTCAAAGAGTTGGACATGACTGAAGCGACTTAGCACACACCCACATCCCAATTGAAATGTTGTTTCTGAGGAAAATGTATTTTGAATCTTATGCTAATTATTAAACACATTTGTGGTGGATTGTGTTTCAAAAATGTGTTTAATAATTAACATAAGATTAATCCAAAGACTGAGAGAGTACTGAAATAAGTGAAGTGAAGTGAAGTGAAGCCACTCAGTCGTGTCCGACTCTTTGTGACCCCGTGGACTGTAGCCTACAAGAAAATAAAGTTCAAAGACAGAGAGGAGTGGAATTACTTTACCACTGGGCATGGCAGAAACTGAATTTTGCTTTAGAAAGACCACTCTGGCCACTCTGAACCCAGAAGCAGGAAACCCAGTTAGCAGAGTCCAGGCTCAGACATGAGGTTCAGGGAAGGGTTATGGGGTGGGTGTTTTAGAACCAAAGGCCATACACATTTCTGTCCCTGTGGGACAGTTAAGTCTTTGAGTGGATAGCACTCTCTGGGCTTATCTGTGAGTCAGGGCTGGATGGCTGGATGTGGTTTCTGCTGCAGGAAAAATGCACTTGCCTTGCGGTTATTGCATATAACTGCCGTAGCTGATCTGGTGCGAACAGTTTTATTTTATGACATCTTGTCATTTCACCGGAAGTGAGATCCACAGCAGACTAAGTAGCCAGGTTAGAGTTCTTAAGTAGTTTGGACTGTGAGGTCGTACATCTGCCTCTTTTTGCAAATAAATACTGTCTGATCACAGTGAGGTCAAAGTTATTCTCAAGGATGCCGAGTAGTATTACAACTCATCCATGGGTTCTGAAATCTGAGTTCAGGTGTTGTAGACTTTTGCACCATAAATTCACCTCAAGATTTTCTATGTATGTTTTATAAATTAATAATTGATTTGAAACTTTCATGGTCATTCATAAGCATTAGGAAATTTATCTTGTGTCTAATTATTAATCATCTGTCATCTATTTATATCATCTATGACTCCTGAAACATAGGAAAAATAATATTCATATTATTTCATATTATTCATATGGATATTTACAGCCCCCTCCTGCCCAGATTAGTAGGAATTCCAGTGTTTCTTCTGGAATTCTCCCCCTTTGAAGTTTCTTGGTTTCCTTTGCTATTAACAGATCTCAGTGGGGACCATCTCATTGCATTAGTGAAGCTATACTAACAGCTGTAATGCCTCTAAAGTGAAGAGGTCAAGAACTCTCCATCACGTTCTGCCCTAGATACTCCTTGGCTCTGGATAGAAGTAAGGATGGGCAGCTTTATTAAAGCACAGATGAGATTCTGTGATACTCTTCTCCTGGAGCAGTAACTGCCTGTTTGCGTTATGTTTATGAAATTAACAAAGGCCATCCAGAGCTTTTTTTCTGAAACAAAAAAAGCCTGCTCTAAGAAGATGTGCTGTCTCCATTTTTAGGCAGAGAAGTGGATAACTTGAAAATGGCAAATTAAAAAATCAAAACATTTGACGAGGGATTTTGTGAGTACATACATATAACACACACATATGTATTATACATATATATCATCTATACATACATATACATTTTATCTCTCGGCAACTAATATTGAGCAAAATCTGTATTTTAGTTGTTTGGAGATACTTGAATTTATTTTAGACAAATTTAATATTTTTAATGTGGGACTTCTAACCCTATTTGGACATGGATGTGATGAAAGAACTCATAAATATTCATGCATATACATCAGTTCAAGATATAACTATTAAAATATCTTGCTTAACTTTATATACTTATTAACTTTATATTACTTATGAATATATTAAAAATGAAATATATTAACTTGCATCTTTATATTGAATTGTACAAGTGTTTATAGTTTCTTATATTGCTGAAGGTATATTAGTATATTTTAAATTTAGCTGCATTATATAGCAAATAATTTCCTTTTCCTTCACCAGGAAACTTGTATTAGTGAACTAAAATGATAAAAACACATTTCTGTTATCTTATTTGTAATCTATAATTTCTGAAGATCAATTTAAGGTATATTGTCTCTTTAAATGGCATTAAATTAGACCTCTGTTGTCTGTTTCCTGTCACTTCCTATTATTTTGTACTTGTTCATCAGTCCTTGGGGGAAATCAGACCCTGTGTGGCTCTCCCTGATCTGCATAATACTCAGTAGGGGCGTGGTCAGGAGGGACCTCTCCTCCCCCCAGATTGACATTCCTACTCAATCCCCTCCCCCACTGTTAGTCCCATTGGGTCCTCAGCCAGATGAAGCAGAATGAAAGTGACTTTAAAAAGTGACTTAAAAATTGAACTCTACTCTTTTCAGTGTTTCAGTCTGTTTTCACATTATGCATTTTGAAATGTGTTCTTTTTTGGTGCTGTCCACTATTTCATGCCTCAACAACAAAGTTTCTTATGGTTATAACATTAACAGTGGTTCGAGGATTTTCACATCGAAAAATTCATGAGCAAATGACCTTGTTTTGTAATAGTCTAGGGGATTATATTTGCACACATTTCTAATTTTGGAAACATATTGTTTGCAACAATAAAACGAAACGAATCCAGGCCCCATGTGCTTTTAATCACCTTATGATAAAAACAGTTCTTCTGTTTCAGAGTGAATTAAGATTTTTCACCCATTTTATTTGAAAGATAGGATCTGTCATAAGTGAATAAATGATCTTTTATAAAATTACATACATTTACAAAGTATAAAATCAAAGTCTACCAAAGAAAACCATTCGCAGAGATAATTGCTGTTAATAGCATTGTCTATATATGTATATGTATACTTTCCCTTTTTAGGAGTAACATTATGTAATTTGTTTTATATTTTATTATACCATGGACCTCTTTCCACATTAGTACATAGAGAGTGACCACTTTTCATGGCTGTATGTATTCCACTGTGTTAGGCTTTGGGATCGAGTAGTACTTTTCGATGTTGATAAATATATACTTTTATAAATAGACTGAGAAGCCAGACAGGAATTAAAATACAGTCCCCACTTTACTATTGATAAGGGTAAATTTGAGAAGATGGTTTTGACATGAGACTAAAATTGCCCCTGAGTTGTACTCATCCACTCTGTCAGAGAAGAACTGCCTGCATCCCCTGGAGGACAGCAAATAACTACCCTGGCAGAGAAGAAAAAGCATGCCAGAGAAAAAAATGGAAAGCGGGAGAGAAAGACAGAATGAGAGAGAGGTTGAGAGGGGGGCCACACTTGTGCTAGTAATACTGAGCATAAGTTCCTAGAATTAGAATTATTAGAACAAAGGAGATCTGCATTTAATTTTTCCACAGATATTGCCTAATAGCTCAGTAAGAAGTTTGAACTTATTTACATTGTATTGAGATAAATTAATGTGCCATTTTTGTGCATCCTCATTTTTATTCACTTGTGCCAGCTTAATAGGTTAAAATAATCTCATTAAAAAAAAATCTATTGACTGTTTATTAGTGAAGTGTTTTTCTGTCTGTTTATTGGTCACTTGTATCTTTTTTTGTAATTCATCCATCACAACTTTGATTATGTTCATCTTAATGAGTTATGAACATTGTTTGTGGATTAAGTGTATTTAAATTATCTATCATTTAGAAATGGTATACATTTCTAAATCTGTCATTTATCTTTTAAAATTTCTAGTGTCTTTTAAATACAGTAGTTAAATTTCTGTTTAATTGGCTTTGTAACTTAAAAAAATAGTTTCTTGGTTATGTATTATGCTAAGCAGAATTTTCACATCCTAGGAATATAAGAATATTTTTCCCCTAGTATTTTTAATTTTTTTTACTTTTAAGTTTTTAATTTACATGGAATTTACTTTTGTAGTCATGCTGGAAGTATAAAAGCCCATACTTTACTATTATAAAACTTAACTCGTTTGTATTGTAGGATTTATAAAAGTACTAATTAACTGTGCTTAGCTTTTAATTTTAAGCTCATAAATGAATTACTCTGGAAGTTTAGAGAGTCTATAATACATTTTCTTGAATTTTAATTATGCATATAGACTCTACATTATGACTCCCAGAGCAGAAATTACAAAAAGGAAAACTGCATCATTGATACTTTGTATGTAGGAGGCCTTCAAAATATTGAACATGATTATTCTATTTGAATTTTTTTCTGATTAAAGAACAAAGTACCTAGCCATGCCATAGTAATTAACTCATCTAATCTTAATCTAGGAAGCATGTTTAATTCATCTCATATTGAAATTAACTCTCAAATCCCATAGCCTCACAACTTAAAACAGTGGAGGTGGGATGGGGAGATAGGGAAATTAAAATTCAATTCAAATAGTAGCCAATGTGGATCATAGGCAGTAACTTGGGGGATACAATTGTATGTATGCTAAGTCGCTTTAGTCATGTCCGCTCTTTGTGACCCCATGGCCTGTGGCCTGCCAGGCTTTTTTGTCCATGGGATTCTGGAGTGGGTTGCCATTTCTTCCTCCAGGGGATCTTCCCAACTCAGGAACTGAACTTGTGTCTCATATCTCTTGTATCAGCAGGCAGGTAGTGTTACCACGAACACTACCTGGGATACAATTGGCTGTATATAAATATTTGTTTCTGTTAATATAGATGGTCTTAAATAAATAGAATGAATAAATCCTTGTCTAGCCATATGTTCTTCATCATAGTCATCATCATGACAGATAGGCAGATTTTTATTGTTAGGATAGTTTGAACAATGTCCTGTGAGAAATGAAAGCTTGAGCATATGAGGGCAGTCCAGCTCTGACCCCCAAGCTCAGTTTGTTTGATAAAGATGGAGTCTTGAATATGCTTCTTGAGTCATGGAGGATGATCATATATAGATTAGAACAATTACTTTGTCTAAAGTTTAAAACTTATTGTTCTAAGTAGTTCATGGACCAACCAAACTAAGTCTCAAAAAATAGGCTTCCTGAGAATTTATGCAACTTGCCTGGCTAGGTCAGAGCAGCAGATTCTAGGGGAATTAAAAAAAGCAAAGATAATGGTATCTGGTTCCATCACTTTATGGCAAATAGAAGGGGAAAAAGTGGAAACTGTGACAGATTTTATTTCTTGGGCTCCAAAATCACTATGGGCATTAACTGCAGCCATGAAATTAAAAGAAACTTTCTCCTTGAAAGGAATGCTAAGACAAACCTAGACAGTGTATTAAAAAGCAGAGACATCACTTTACCAACAAAGGTCCATCTAGTCAAAGCTGTGGTTTTTCCAGTAGTCATGTATGGACCTAGGAGTTGGACCATAAAGACTCCCCTCTATTGCTAAGAACACAGAAGGAGAATTTGCTGAGAACACAGGAGGAGAATTCTCTGCCTTAACTTTCTCACCATCCAATCATTGTTTATCCTCTCAACTAACTTTCGCCACAGACTGTACAGACTCTTGTCTCAATCAGCCCTGACTGAAATCTACAATGCTTTAGCTGTTCCTCTGAGATATGTCAACCACATGTTGTAGATATTCTGGGACTTTAGACTTCATTTAATTTTATTCTTTAATCTTTTTAATACAGTTATTTAAAAAATATTGAAAAGGATAATAATGCCCCTTAGCTATTGAAATCACTGGCCTTAACCTCTCTAATATTTGCCACTTTTTAATTACTTTGACAAGCCATCTGCTTCCTGGCTTTTGTGAACTCTTCCAGTTTTACTTCTTTTAGACTGTTCACCTGTGTTCTCCTTTTTAAAAATCTCTGCCTCACTCTCCACCCCAAGTATGTTTCCTTAGAGAAAACAATGTTGTCTGCTCTGACTTCTGTGCTGGGGACTGTAAATTTTATATTACTATACTTACAATTTGTTTACATACCAGTTCTGAATTTCCTAATAACCATTGAACATCGTGTTCCCCTAACAATTTAAATTTCATATTCAATGATATATATTTATTTGTGTGCCTATGATCTGCCAAGAACTCTAGGAAATATGCAACTTAGAGATACAAAAAACTGAGTTCCTGCCTTAAAGAACTTGAAGAAGAGGAAGACAGAAAATAAAACAAGCAAATGAATAAACAAGATAATTCCAGGTACTGTTAAATGCTCTCAAAGACATTCAGTAGAGTATTGTTTCAGAGAGTGGTCTAGGGGGTTGATTTTTGTTGATAATGCAATTGCTGAAGAAAATATTTCAGTAACCTTTGAATGCTGAGAAGGAGTCATGCAAATCAACAATTTCATGGATACTTTATCAGCATCTCAAGCAGTTTTTCTGCCTTTACTTTTATTCTCTTATATAGTCCCTCCTCCACACAGCAATAAGCACTGTCTTTCATATCCATCTTAAAATTCTCAGTCTTCGAAGAGTAGGATACAAACTCCATACCACACTCCACAGAACTCTCCATGATCTCCTCCTCAGTCATCACACTCAAGCCATGATGTCCTTACTTCTTCTGTCCCAGAAGTGTACCACTCTTAACAACCGCAATTGCCAAGGCCCTAAAGTAAGAAAGAAGGGTTCGTTTATGCAAGGACCCTGAGGTAAGAAAGAATGGTACATTTCTGTATAGGTAGCTTGATCTGGGACAAAAGTTTTATAACAGCTGTCTTCTTTGATTGATTATGTCACTATACCTTTTTGTATGTATATCTTTATTTGAAAGTAAGGAAAAAGGTTTAATTTGCGGCCCATTTTGATTGTAGGACTGAGATCAAAAGCCTTCTTCAACCTCAGGCTTGAAACATCTGAGATCTTGGAGTGGTTGAGGACTAAGTGGAGAGCTCATCCAATGTAGTCAGGAAAAGGATAGAGTTTGTGAGCACAGATGCATGTAGGTTGGTTAGCTAGAAATAGTATAGCTCAATCAATACATGTTGTGGCCCAATTTCCAGCTGTGGGAAAAAAGAATTTATCAAAGCAGTGGCAAGTGCATAAACTTCTGCTTAGCTTTGTTTTCTAAGAGCTTCACTGGTGGCTCAGGTGGTAAAGAATCCGCTGACAATGCAAGAGACTGGGATTCAAGCCCTGGGTCAGGAAGATATCCTGGAGAAGGAAATGGCAACCCACTCCAGTATTGCCTGGAAAATCCCATGGACAGAGGAGCCTGGAGGGCTACAGTCCATGGGATTGCAGAGTCGGGCACGACCGAGTGACTACCCTTACCTTACCTTAGCTTTGTTTTATACTTTGTACTTTTATACTTTATAATCAGAATTGACATCTTTATGATATTTAGTTTCAGTAGTGATAAATACTTCATGCTGCTTATTATTGGATAACCCCAGAGCTAAGAACTTTACATATGTTGCCTCACTTTACAACAATCTGATGTACAGGGCTTTCTTATTATCTCCATTGTGCAAATGAGGAAGGAGGCTCTTCTTATTTGTGACCATTTTCTCTTGTACAAATTAGCTTGTGGAATTCCCTGAAAGCCTTTGTTGGAACTTTGATTGTAACTGAACTAAATTCATTGATTGTTCCTGGGGGGGTGGTGGTATTTAATCCTAGTATCTGAAAAAACGAGAACTTCCTAAAATGTAAGAAAAATGAAGGACCTCTTCTGTAGACATCTATGTGTAATTTTTTGCCTGTACAGAAATTGTCAACTCCTTTGGGTAAATACCAAGGAATGCAATTACTTGATCATATGGTAAGAATGTGTTCAGTTTGTAAGAAACCATCAAACTGTCTTCCAAGGTGGGTACATCATTTTGCATTCCCAGCAGTCATAAATGAAAGTTCCTATTACTCCATATCCTCACTAACATTTGGTGTTCTCAGTATTCTGGGTTTTGGTTTTTCTAATAGGTATGTGTTGGTATTACATTTTAATTTGTATTTTCCTCATGATGTATAATGAGTATCTTTTCAAATGCTTATTTGCTGTCTGTATTTATTTGACAAGATGTTTAAGGTCTTTAGCCCCATTTTTAATCAGGTTGTTAGTATCATAATTAAATATCTTTCTTATTGCTGAGGTTCCTGTTATTGAGTTTTAAGAATTTTTGGTTGTTTTGGAAAACAGTCCTTTATTATATATATCTTTGCAAATATTTTCTCCTAGGCTTGTCTTTTCATTTTCCTGAGGCACTATATTTTTTATTTTCCACTATTTGCATTGATTCTTCTTAGTATCCATTTTTTCTAGTTTCATTTTTGTGTTTTTTAATATTTTTATTCTTTATAAGTTATTGCTTCCTTTAACTCTTACAGCATTCTGGAATGCTTCTTTCATAATAATGGTGTAGAAGAATTTAAAACTGTATGGGAAATTGGTAATACCACACAAAAAAGGTTTCAAAATGCTACTTATAAGTAACCATGTATATATATATGTATTACATATTGAGTCACATAGATGAGTGTATATACAAAGATATACAAACAAATGTAATAAAATAGAAATGTTATAAATTGGTTTTACTATTTTTGTATATCATTTTTAATGAAGAGTTTATAAGTGTAAGTAACAGAACACAAGCCCTCATATTAAAAAAATAAATAAATAAATAAACTAAATTCATGTTTCATTGTTGGAAAAATCTTGTTTCTCTTTCTTGGCATTTTATTTTTTCATCTGTGTTTACATTTTGACTTGCAGGCTCCTTTGAAGCAGAGGTTTAGGGGGCTTTCTTCTCTTTCTTCCTCTGTGCTCACCTTCCACTACCAAGCAGTTTTCTGATTGCCTCCCTGGCCTTGCAGGGAGTCCAGAGCTCAGTGTTTTAATGCATGTTGGAATTTCTACCAACACAACCACGTGTTTTTCCTTCTACCACCTTCTATCCATTTCATTGGCTTTCTATACATTTATCCAAGCAGTGGGTTAGCTGTTGTTTTTTTTTTTTCCCCAGCCTCTTTTCTAGGGAAATGCTCTTACTGAACCCCTGACTATGTGGACCATTTTTATCCTCATTATCTCTCAGGAGCCACATTCTCAACAGCCTCTATCTATTTCCACTCTCTAGGACTAGTAGGCCAAGGGCTTTATTCTTTCATTATCTCTCTGAAGTTGTTTATTTTGTTTTTGAGTCAGGTTGTGTTGTTTGAATTTTCTTCTTATTATTAAAATTTTATCTGTATTGTTATACATTTTAAGCAGTGCAAAGTTGTTTTGGTGTGAATAGCTTGGATAAAACTGCATAACTTTGAAGTTCAGTCATTTAAGAAAAGTTAAAGGAGAGTGGCCAGTGTGAGAGAATCAGAGTACCCACCAAACCAGACCTGTGACTAAAGTGGAGATTTGTGGACTGGGTACCAGGGTGCATAGTCCTGAGGGCCTTGTATTTTTTTATGGCCCATGGTTCAAAAAAACCTTTGAACACTGTGATGCGCTGTGCAAGAATATTGACAATTCACAGCCACTGTATTTCCTCATTTATATCAAGCATGCACACACATATCAAGCTGAAGCAAACTGGCATTCTAAAAATGATTTATTTATTTAAAGTCAAGTACCATTTAATACTTATAAGGCACACAAAAAGGAAAAAAAAAAAAGCCCTGAGAGGCATAGAAAAAAAGATGACTAGCTCTGACACATCCTGTCTGATGATGCTGAGCTACAGTCTTTTAAGGATTTTTAAAATGAATGGCTTGTCCAAGTTGTTGTCTTCATTTTCATTTCTTTCCTCCGAAATGTCGTATTTGTACCCCACCTGTCATATATCATACTTTTAAACCCTTGTCTTACTTTTGCAAATTTCACAGCCTTATATTTTTAATGTGGTCAAACCCTTTCTGATTTAATGCTTCATCTTGAATTTCATTATTTTTTCTCCTCCCCTTTCTCCTGTCTTGATTCTTAGTTTGGGCCCCACTTCTCACTATATTTTTTTAACTTAATGAGTGATTCCTTTAGGCAAAATAGGTAGTAAAAAGAGTAGTAGGTAAAAAAGTGATACATGTCAAGAAACTTTAAGAAACTACTCAGGGTACAAGTGGTAATTATAGGTATTGTGACTCTTTCTTGCTAATGTGAATATCACATTTTCTAAGCTTGATATCTCTTTACATACTCACTACTCTTTTAAAATATTCAAGTTATAGATGTGTGGTTAACATGACAGAATTCGATTTTTATAAAATGATCATATAGAAAATTGTATGGCTGATGCATATTTGCTAATAATATTAATGTATTATTTAGTTTAATAGCATATGAATTTTAATTTAATAATATTAAATATAGTATTATGTATTGTGTATATGTATCTTATTCAAGAAGTATTTGAGTCAAAGAAACCATTGAAATAAAAATAAACTAGGAGTCGTCACATTCATTCATTTATTCATTGGGCATTTACTAAATACCCTTTAAGACAAGGGATTTAGAAAGATGATAGACCTAGTCCTTGCCCTCAAGTATCCTACAGTATAATGGGATTGACAGATAATCATATGATTTTGTGAAATGTGGGAAGTCCTCTAATAGGGAACTTGATTGGAAATTTGGGGACCAAAATGTCTTTTTCTTAAGAGCAAATAATGCTCAATTTGATGGTGATCCTATAATTTCTTGCCTGGAGAATCCCAGGGATGGTGGAGCCTGATGGGCTGCCATCTATGGGGTCGCACAGAGTCGCACACGACTGAAGTGACTTAGCAGCATAATTTCTAGACTGCTTGGGAGCTTATGTCTTACAAAGTAGCATGCAACATTTTAAATAATTAAATATCATTGTAAGATAATAACCAAAATCAACCAATATAAATTGGCTATTAGCAGCCAGTTATAGCTTGCTGTCATTTTTATTTATTGTAATGAATTTGTCACCTTATTTCTTGAAGTAACAGATGAGGTATGAAAATTACTAAAGCAACCTATCTAAACAAAGTGATTGGAAATTCATGACTTTTAAAAACAATGATGGTCTTTTTAATGTGAAAATTAGATATTTGCTTGAATAGATGAATAACTAACCTTATTAATTTTTACATTAATTATAGCTCAAACAATTAAATTGACTTGTGTTCCTTCTTAACTTGTTGAATTCCTGATCACTATGACATAAAGGAGAATTTCTTCTTTACTCAAAAAATTATATTGTTGCCACTATGGTACTTCTCCCTGATTTTTTTGAAAAACTCTTTTGCTTTTTCATTTAAAATTACTAAATATGTTCTGTAATGCTTGTCACACATTAATGTCAATGACTCTAAGCTATGTTTAAGTTATCCACTGGCATCTAGTAATTATCCAGCACCATGAAATGCAAGGCAGTATCTTCTGATGTGTAAAATTTCAAACCTGAAGAGAATTCCTTAGTTTAAAACATATCTTTAGATAATTTTAATTTACATTTTTTTACATTTAAAAATTATAGATACTTTCCGCAATTAAAGTTTTTCTTTTGATCAATAGTTTCTAGGGTCCTGTGTTTCTAAACATATTATAAATTATTAGATGGCATCAGTAGTCACAGGGTCATTTTGGGTCATTTTTTTAAAATCTCAGATTTTTTCGGCAAAAGTTTTCATCATATAAAGATACCAGATTCCTTTTATAAAAGGTGATTGACTGTATATGTTAAAAGTAGTCATTCAGAGCAAATTATCTCATATGGAATTTGTTTTATTATTTTTCAAAAACATGTATTCATCCTGTGTGATGGAAGAACATTGAAATAATTATTCACTGTAACTCTTAAAACTAAATTTTATTTTTAGTCCTGCTTTGAACTAGCATTAAATCCCACAAACACCCAAACCTGAGAACTGGGTTGGTATCAGGCAGAGAGTATGTGCATTCTGATACCTTTTCATCACTTGTATACTAGGAATTCTATTTTTTAAATGATATCCTGCCAGCTTTTTCACAATCCATTAATTCCTGGATCAACATCAGAAAGAATGTCAGAGCAGAGTGAAATTCTTGTAAGACACAGATGTCAGGATCAAAAGTCAGAGACATTCTAAGAGCAGCAGGGAAGCAAGCTTGTTAGACTTTAATCGGAACAATTAGTATCTGTCATGTGACAGTCTCGTTGCCCTGCCTTATATTTCTAAGTTCCAGGCATGCTGAAAGACAAGTCCTCTTCCAAGTTTGATGGAAAATTTCATGAGTTTTTGGTCTGATTACTTTTGGCCAGGATTCTTAAGTTTTGTTGGTCCTCTGCAAATGTCCTTAAATGGTGAATTATTGATACACTTAAATTAACTAGGACCGAGCTCAGTTTAGAGACAAATTTTCATCTTCTCTGAGTACATGTAATACAAAGTGACTTGCTTTATGGATGTTTGTGGTCATTAGTACCCAGGAGGCTTTTCCAGCTATTTTATAATATCTCAGAGAGTGAGAGCTTTCATGGTCTGGTCTCAGATTGCTCCAGTGGATGCTCAATAAATGTGAATCATTGATGAAGGAAAAACTAATTAAAATTAGATTTTGAGGTTTTAGTTAAAGAATTCCTTTGAAATCAGCCATTACATTTTGCTTCGTTTTCATTAAACCAAAGTAACACTCTTTGAATAAAAAAAATCAACCAGTTGTCTTCACTACATATTGTCAATAAACTAACTTAATTCACTTATCATTTCCAGTAATAAGTTGCTTTTATTTTTGCAGTCATTTCTTCTGTAAAAAATATGTGACAACAACTATTTAATTATTCAGAGGTCAGCTTTTGGGACAATCTCAAACATCAGGAACTGTAAATCAGCATTTCTGGTAATGAGGAATGATTCTTTGAAGTGTGAAAATTAGTGAAAACAGCTGAGAACACTCAGGCCAAAATTACTCCTGTTGTGATAGGGTTGATCAGTTCACTATTGGTAGAAAAAGGGATACTCTAAGTGGTTAGTGATAGCTGTAAAAACAAGCCAAAAGCCATGGGAAAGAGAATGAACTAGAGGAGACAGACTTCCTTGATGGTTCAATGGTTAAGACTCTGCCTTTCCACTGCAAGGGGTGAGGGTTCGATCCCTGGTTAGGAATCTAATTTTCCACAAACCGCACAGTGCAGCCTACAAACAAAAACAAAAAACAGGAAAATAGACAGGAGGCCAAAAGCATTGAAAAGGGCAGGAATCTCAAGCAGTGCTGAGAAGTAGTGGGTGCTTTATTGTGTCTCTGAGTCTCTCATATAATACTACTTCCACGAGTCCCCTATAAAATGATGACATTATATTTTGATATGACCTGCTTATATTTTAAGGCCATTTTTTGAATTCACTTTTGTTTTTTATTGTTCTATAATATTATCTAAATAAAATATATGTACTGCCAGCCAAAAACTTCCTTCAAGCAAATCCCATGATCACCGCTCCCTTCCAACTAAAACTGTTGGCCTTGACATTTTTTATGTAAAATACTGGAACTACTATTGAGACAATCTTATAGTTGAGTGAAAGAAATACTAGCTAAAACTAATGGAAGTGTGGTTGATGATGAAGTCCATGATGGTTCTTACGTATATTCTTTAGCAGTAGAGGCAGATTATTGCATAGCTTTGCTATGTGGGGAATAGTAACATAAGCCTCTCAGTAATACTTAAGGGCTTTCAGTTCAGTTCAGTTCAGTTCAGTCACTCAGTTATGTCTGACTCCTTGTGACCCCAGGACTGCAGCACACCAGCCTTCCCTGTCCATCACCAAGTCCTGGAGCTTACTCAAACTCATGTTCATCAAGTCGGTGATGCCATCCACTCATCTCATCCTCTGTCATACCCTTCTCCTCCCGCCTTCAATCTTTCCCAGCATCAGGGTCTTTTCAAATGAGTTAGCTCTTCACATCAGGTAGCCAAAGTACTGGAGTTTCAGTTTCAGCATCAGTCCTTCCAGTGAATATTCAGGACTGATTACCTTTAGGATGGACTNATTCATCCCTGTAACCACCATGCAAACTAAGACACAGGACATTTCTAACAGCTCAGAATGTTTCTTCCTGCATTCTCTCATTAGTAGTCCCCTAAGATAACCACAAGATTCTTGAGAGTCCCATGGACTGCAAGGAGATCCAACCAGTCCATTCTGAAGGAAGATCAACCCTGGGATTTCTTTGGAAGAAATGATGCTAAAGCTGAAACTCCAGTACTTTGGCCACCTCATGTGAAGAGTTGACCCATTGGAAAAGACTTTGATGCTGGGAGGGATTGGGGGCAGGAGGAAAAGGGGATGACAGAGGATGAGATGGCTGGATGGCATCACTGACTCAATGGACATGAATCTGAGTGAACTCCGGGAGTTGATGATGTAGAGAGAGGCCTGGTGTGCTGAGATTTATAGGGTCACAAAGAGTCGGACACGACTGAGTGACTGAACTGAACCAAACTGAAGATAACCACAATGGTGTGTGGTCACTCAGCCAGAACCAGACATCCTGGAGTGCAAAGTCAAGTGGGCCTTAGGAAGCATTACTATGAACAATGCTAGTGGAGGTAATGGAATTCCAGCTGAGCTATTTCAAATCCTGAAAGATGATGCTGTTAAAGTGCTGCCCTCAATGTGCCAGCCAATTTTAAAAACTCAGCAATGGCCACAGAACTGGAAAAGGGCAATTTTCATTCCAGTCCAAAAGAAAGGCAATGCCAAAGACTGTTGAAACAACTGTGTAATTGCACTCAGTTCACATGCTGGCAAGGTAATGCTCAAAATCCTTCAAGCTTAGCTTCAAAGTACATGAAAAGAGAATGTCCAGAGATACAGGCTGGATTAGAAAAGACAGAGGAACAAGAGATCAAATTGCCAAGATCTGTCGGATCATAGAAAAAACAAGGGAATTCCAGAAAAAAATCTACTTCTGCTTCATTGACTATGCTAAAGCCTTTGACTGTGTGGATGACAACAAACTGGAAAATTCTTAAGGAGATGGAAATACCAGACCATCTTACCTACCTCCTGAGAAACCTGTTTGCAGGTCAAGAAGTAACAGAAACTGGATATGGAACAATGGACTGGTTAAAAATTGGGAAAGTAGAGCATCAAGGCTGTATATTGTCACCCTGCTTATTTAACTTATACAGAGAGTACATCATGCAAATTGCTGGGCTGGATGAATTTCAAGCTGGAAGCAAGATTACTGGGAGAAATATCAACAACCTCAGATATGCAGATAATACTATTATAATGGCAGACAGTGAAGAATAACTAAAGAGCTTCTTGATGAGGGTGAAAGGAGAGTGAAAAAGCTGGCTTAAAATTCAACCTTCAAAAAACTAAGATCATGGCAACTGGTGCCTTCAGTTCAGTTCAGTTCAGTCACTCAGTCGTGTCTGACTCTTTGTGACCCCATGAATTACAGCACTCCAGGCCTCCCTGTCCATCACCAACTCCCAGAGTTCACACAAACTCATGTCCATCGAGTCGGTGATGCCATCCAGCCATCACATCCTCGGTCGTCCCCTTTTCCCCCTGCCCTCAATCCCTCCCGGCATCAGAGTCTTTTCCAATGAGTCAACTCTTCGCATGAGGTGGCCAAAGTACTGGAGTTTCAGAACTGGTACCTTCACTTCAATAGATGGAGAAAAAGTGGAAACAGAGGCAGATTTTATTTTCTTGGGCTCCAGAATCACTGAAGGTGATGACTGCTGCCATGAAAGATGCTTAAAATACACTTACTCCTTGGAAGAAAAGTAATAACAGACAGTGTATTAAAAAGCAGAGATATCACTGTGCTAACAAAGGTCCGTATAGTCAAAGCTATAGTTTTTCCAGTAATCATGTATGGATATAAGAGTTGGGCCCTAAGAAGGCTGAGTGCCGAAGGACTGATGCTTTTGAATTTTGGTGCTGGAGAAGACCCTTGAGAGTCCCTTGGATATCAGGGAGATCAGACCAGTCAATCCTAAAGTAAATCTATTCTGAATATTCTTTGGAAGGACTGATGCTGAGGCTGAAGTTCCAAATTTTGGCCACATGATGCTAAGAGCCAACACATTGGAAAAGACCTGATGCTGGGAAAGATTGAAGGCAGGAGGAGAAGAGGGTGATGTAGGAGATGGTTGGATGGCATCTCTGACTCAATAGATATGAGTTTGAGCAAACTTCAGGAGATAGTGGAGGATAAAGGAGTGGCAGTCAATGTGGTTATATAGAGTCAGACATGACTGAGCAACTGAACAACAACAAATAGGTAATCATTATTCAGATTTTTATCACTGTGGATTAGTTGTGCTGGTTCTTGAACTTCATTTAAATGGAGCTTGTATGAATTACCTGGCTTCTTTTGTGTAGCATGGTATTTGTGACTTTCATCGATGTTGTTGAGTGTCTTAACTTTTTCTTTACATTGCTATGTAGTGTCTATATGTGTTCTTGTATATGTCTTTTGGTGGATATATTTACTCATTTCTCTTGGATATATATATAAAAGTAGAATTGCCAAGGGATAGAGTATGCATATGTTTTCAGTTCAGTTCAGTTCAGTTGCTCAGTCGTGTCCGACTCTTTGAGATCCCATGAATCGCAGCATGCCAGGCCTCCCTGTCCATAACCAACTCCTGGAGTTCACTCAGATTCATCATCCATCGAGTCAGTGATGCCATCCAGCCATCACATCCTTGGTTGTCCCCTTTTCCTCTTGCCCCCAATCCCTTCCAGCATCAAAGTCTTTTCCAATGGGTCAACTCTTTGCATGAGGTGGCCAAAGTGNTCTGTATATCTGAGGTTATTGATATTTCTCCCGGCAATCTTGATTCCAGCTTGTGCTTCTTCCAGTCCAGCATTTCTCATGATGTACTCTGCATATAAGTTAAAGAAGCAGGGTGACAATATACAGCCTTGACGTACTCATTTTCCTATTTGGAACCAGTCTGTTGTTCCAAGTCCAGTTCTAACTGTTGCTCCTGGCCTGCATACAGATTTCTCAAGAGGCAGGTTAGGTGGTCAGGTATTCCCATTTCTTTCAGAATTTTCCGCAGTTTATTGTGATCCACACAGTCAAAGGCTTTGGCATAGTCAATAAAGCAGAAATAGATGTGTTTCTGGAACTCTCTTGCTTTTTCCATGATCCAGCTAAAGCTAAATATCTATTAAAATAGATATTGACAAGGTATTTTCTAAAGTTGTGGAATCAATTCATACTCCTACCAGCAATGTTCAGCATAGGGGTTTCAGTCATCCTTAATCTTCACCAACAATTGGTATCGTCAGTTACTTTAGTTTTATCTATCTTGTTGTGTGGTGGCATCTCATTGTCGTTTTCTGGTCATTGTTAGTAGCTCCACATTCATGTGCTCCAGTTTCTTCAGTTCACTGCAGTCGCTCAGTCGTATCCAACTCTTTGCGACCCCATGAACCGCACCACGCCATGCCTCCCTGTCCATCACCAAATCCTGGAGTCCACCCAAACCCATGTCCATTGAGTCGGTGATGCCATCCAACCATCTCATCCTCTGTCGTCCCCTTCTCCTCCTTCCCTCAATCTTTCCCAGCAGGGTCTTTTCAAATGAGTCAGGTTTTACTTTATTGTTGGTTTTTGGTATTAATGTCTTTTAACAAATATTTATCTAGTGCTTTTTATGTGCCAGGGACTATTTAAGGCATTGGAGTTACAGCATCAAAAAATGTTACATTTAATAGGAATATCTTCACACACTAGTTTGTCTTTAGTGAATCTCAATCAATAAAGCTTCATGGCCCTTTGGGCTTTCCAGGTAGTACAGTGGTAACGAATCTGCCTGCCATTTCAGGAGACACAGGTGAAGCAGATTCAACCCCTGGGTCCAGAATATCCCCTGGAGATGGAAATGGCAACCCGCTCCAGTATTCTCACCTGGAAAATTCCACTGACAGAGGAGCCTCGTGGGTTATAGTCTATGGGGTCACAGAGAGTTGTACATGAACTGAGCATGCACCCACTCTATACATTGTCAGATATTTTTTTAAAGGCTTTGAAGAAGTTTGGAAATGGACAGAAAACAGCAGTATGGGTTTTCCTTCCTGGCATCTGACCAGAGAATTAGAAGACCAGTATCTGCCACTGGGCACTCTTTGAACCTGGGCATGTCTCTTTGCTTCCAGACTGTTTTTCACATCTATAAATAATGAGGCTGAATAGGATGAGCTGAGCTTTTTTTCAGCCAAAAACTTGCCTCACTGATTTGTCAGAATTCAGCAGTGTGGAGTTGAATCCCCTACAGTCACTGCAGGGCCTTAGATTCTAATAAGCTTGGTGCTTAGAATTATTCTCGAGGGCAGCTTTTCAATTTCACTCATCTTTGTGGTGTTTCTCTCATTATGTATTAATAACCACATATAATTATTTTTGTAATTTAGGTGTGTTGGACAGGAATGTTAAAAAGGTCTATGTTAAAAAAGTGTATTAGAAAGATTTAGTGCACTAAAGTCTACAGCCATTTTAGATAAGATCTAAAACAAACAATGAGCTAATTTTCTAAATTCCTATTAACCTTCATATTTTACTTCTCCTCTTAGGTCTAGAAGGATGTCAGTGACAAACAGACAAGAACTCACCTTCAAGGGCTTATAGTCAATTTTTACTGATCAGAGGCCTAGAAATCCTATCATTCTGGTCTTACAACCTCAAATTTGAATAGCATTTATAAGCATCACTTTCAAAACATACAGAGTCATGTTGTACCACTTACTTGTGACCCAAACACTTAGATGGAGCATTCCATCATCTTGTTTAATACTTTGATTTTTCTCTATGGAGCTCAAGCCTCTGATGTGTATCAAGCAACTAGAAAATTTCACGCCCCCTGACCTTGTCTAGGGAATACTCAAAATAACTTTCTGTTGTTCATGTTTTCCAGTCATTATAACTTCCCACGAACACTTCTGAATCTCTAGCAGGGCTTTAAAACTACTGGAAGGCCAGATATAGCATTTTATTGTCTAGTTTGAGGTGCTTACTGGGGTGGAAATAAATGTGCTGGAATACAACTGAGTTTTGTTGCAAATGGGATTGCTCTCCTTTGTATTCTTTCTCTCATTTCATAACTGGCTGTGGAACCTGATAAACTGGCAGATAGCAGGAGTAGTTCACTTTCAGAATTCTACTTCCATGTAGTAGAAAAGTGGTAGAAGGGTAAGAGGATCCATCAGTTAATGAATATTCATGCATTCATTCTTTCAGTAAACATTTATTGATACCTGAATGTACAGGTGTTAAGTAATATACAAAAATGGAATTTCAAACCTTGGCCTGAGATGCTTATAGTTTAGCTGGAGACAGCCCTATAAATAAATACATTCAATATAATGTAACAATTGTTATAATGTAGATCTGAACAAGGTGCTATGGTAGTACAAAGTAGGGAGTAACACATTTTCCATGTATGTGTGAGTGTGTGTGTATGCACATATTATGGAAGGCTTACTACCAGATATGATTTGTTTAAGCTGAACAATTCAGTTTAAACTGAATTGTGAAACATGATTAGGGCTTAGGAAAGATGAGAGGAAATTCCTGCCAGAGGATGGCTTATGCCAAGGAACAGTAGCCTATAATTGTTAGATGAAGGAAAAGGTCTAGCCAAGCAGAAGGACCCCATGAGAATGAATATGGTGAATCCTTAACACCCTTTAGAAGACCCACTGGCCTGGGGAAAACCTTCCCTCTCCATCCTTCATCCCTTCACCTCTTTGCTTCAATTAAAACCTAACTCTCCACAGACATCAGTCTCATGACCTCCTTTGTTTTTACAACCTTCTTTTGAGTTTTCTCTTTTCACCTCCTACCCATGCTCACTATGGGGGAAGAATGATCAGGACCAGAAGAGTCTGCCTATTGATCTTGATCTCGTGCCAACATCAGTCAGTTCTCTTTCAGGTTTCACACTCCTCTTTTATACCCCTGTTTCCATAGTTTTGGCTTTGTCCATGGCTTCTAGAACTCTATTTCCTCTTCCTTGATAATATCTGCTGTGACTAAAAGTAAAAAATGTAGTAAAATTTGTCATTAAAATAGGAAAAATAAAAAGAAAGATAAGTGATAGACTGGAAGAAAAATTTGTAACACACATGACAAAGGCCTAATTTCTGAATATACAGAGTTGGTGAGAGTGTGAGTAAAATAGATATTTCCATACATTCTTTGTGGAAGTATGTGTTTAGTCACTCAGTGGTGTCTGACTCCATGATCTTGGATAATTATTGCTACCACTTTGCTTTTGCTATCAACTTTTATGGATTGAACGCATTCAATATTTTGTTCCTGATTATAGTCTGTGCTTGAAACATTGAGTGATGCTGAAAATCTGACAGATAAGAATGGGACAGAATTACACTTTTGTTTGGTGCCTGTATAACTCTTTACTATCATTCCCTTGTGAAGTAAAGTTTTTCAGAATCTCTTTTCTTCCTAGAAGTTCCGACAAATCCATTTACTTAATGAAATCAAATTTCTTTCTCCATGAATAGAACATATAAGTTATAATGTAGTTACCAGTATTTCCTGCTGTAAAATAAATGAGAATTCTATAGTTACTGATCTGTAAATAAGATCGCACACTGGAAATATGTAACATGGGAGAAAGCAGAGATCTTCAGTGTCACATCTGTGTTCAAACCCTTGCTCTGCCATTTAATATAATGTTGAAGAGGTTATTTATCTTCTATGAGCCTCAGTTTCCTATCTATAAGTAGAAATAATGTAGCTAGTGTTTCTGGTTGCTTCAAAGATTAGATTATAATATGTTAATCAACTTGCATGACAATAGCATCATAACACAGGTTGTCAGGGAATGGTAACTCTGAATGACATTCCTAGCTGACTCCTGGGGTAAAGTACCTGCTATCTTCACCAAGCGGGGGGATGCATTACGAAACAGGCCACAGATTTGCAACAAATATAGTTGGATTCTTATTTTGCAGAATGTTTCTAGAAAAGTTGCATGAAATTTCCGCCTTTCAGAACAGCATATAGAAGGGTGAAAGTAAGACTGAATAATTAATCTGCTGCTTCCTTGCCATCTCCAGTCTCTGCTAACACTGCTAACTGCCTGGCAAATCCCTTAGTTTGACAATGCCAGATTCAGTACATGGATCTTAGTTCCTTGACCAGCGATCGAACCAACATCCCCTGGGTTGGAAGGTGGATTCTTAACCACTGGACCATCAGGGATGTCCTTGGCTTAAAGTTTTTTTTAATGTAGTTATTGAAATGAGTTAATTCTTGTTACTTAAAGCTTCGGGTTTGGGGTATTAACAACCTCAGATTACCTACTAAACATCTCAGGTACCTCCATTGTAATTCATTTTTGAATCAGCTGATCTTCTGTGTGCCAGCTCTAGTCTTCAGTTCTTAAATCTAGCCGACCTCCCTTCCCTCTGATAACCAACAGAGTTGGTGTGGAACATAACTTGTGATTGGCATCCAAGTCTTAATACTAGGCAGATAACCAGGTTTTGACACGTTGTTATTTTATTTTCCACACAATTGACTGCCTTGACAATGAATCTAAAACCATCTTTGAGATTTCTGAGCAGCTTTAGAAGCTAGTACTTGGTGGTGATGAGAGTCAGTGGGGAAATAGTCCCGTTTTTTTGTTTTTTAATGTTCTGCATCATTCACCACCAAGTACTAGCTCAGCACTATTGTTTATTTGTTAGAGACTGTATTAATCAGGGTTCTTGATTATAATATAAAAAGTCCAACTAGCTACCTGAAACAAAACAAAACAAAGTATTGGAATGATAATCAACAGAAGATGGAGGAAGCTGCTTGGAAAATGGGAGGAAACCAAGAGGGCAAAGAGGCTTATAACCGCCCCCCCCCTTTTTTTTTGTCTCTGGGTCACTCATTCTAAATGGAAAGTCTTGGAAGCATCACTGGAGGAACTGAATCTCACTCATGTCTCTGTATCCTGTGCTCCCAGGAAGGAACCTTCTTCTTGGCTTCCAAGGGGGAAGACAGAACACTACTCCCACCAATACTAGATTCAGTGGGAAATACCCACTAAATTACACCTAAAGTAAAAAGGAGTTTTGATGCTGTATAATTTTTAAAAAGAAGAAAAATAAAGAAAAAATGTTCACTGCAGAGTTTAATGTACTCCCAGCACCTGTATTAGTGCCTGCATCTTGTTGATAACCAACAATATTACATTTAAGAAAATGAATGAATTCTGTTATAACCTCAAAGACAGAAGCTATTGTGGTGGTCTCCCTGTCTTGATAAAATGGCCTAGTTTTTTAGCCACAAAACACAAATCGAAGTGCAATTTTCTTCATCACATATAATAACAAGAGCTATAATCTTTAGCAAAACTTAGATTTTGATAGCTTTAACCATCAGATAGCTTACCTGGAACTTTTTTTCCCACTATTTTCCTCTCCAAGTAATGTTTTGGGAAACACCAATGGGCAAGAAATTCTTGTGAGTTTTTCCAGTTGTGGAAGTTTTTTAATTCCTTGTGTTTTAAAATGCTGTTTCACAGGGAGCTCATGACCTTTATGGCTATATGCTGCTAGTGTTTCAGAGCTTTCTAAACTGACATGGCACAGCAAAACACATTTTCAAGAGTAAAAAATATCCCAGAACTATTATAAAATAACATCTGTGAAATTAGGAATAAAATGGCATTCAAATTAAGGTCACATACTGCCATTTCAAAGCATATTTATACAGGCAGCATATTAAGGAGATTGGATTCTTTGAAGAATATTCACTTCCTAACTTAATGAAAGTCTGGTCAAATTTGCTTTTTTTGGCTGCTACCTTTAGCTCTCTCAAAAGTGTGTGTGTGTGTGTGTGTGTGTGTGTGTGTGTGTGTGTGTGTGTAGAAGTATGGGAAAACCTTGTAGAATGGATTATAGTAATTTCATATTTTGGATAAGGTTGAGTAGTTGAGAAGTTAGCTAGTCAAGTTAGTTCGTCAAGCCTGTTCACCAGTAAGCTAAATTTTTATTTTCTGTACATCTTCCTTAATGGCCTGCTGCTACTGCTGCTGCTGCTAAGTCACTTCAGTCGTGTCCAACTCTGTGCAACCCCTTAGAGGGGCAGCCCACTGGGCTCCTCTGTCCCTGGGATTCTCCAGGCAAGAAAACTGGAGTGGGTTGCCATTGCCTTCTCCATCCTTAATGGCCTACTGTCTGCCAATTGAAAGAGTACCTGAAGTCAGATCATGAACCCTCTGATTTATACAATCCAGAGAGAGAATACATTTTAATTCAACAGAATGGAGGGTGTTACAAAAATGAGAGAATTTGAATTCCTTTCTAAGTGTTGCATTACAATTAATAATCAGCTTTGATTTTTATATACTTGTCTTAAAATTTGAAATTCTTATTTTATCAAATGCAATATAAATATGTCTAATTATTTGTGTGAATTAGCATCAGGTGGTATAATGTCATACGCTAAGTTAATTACTGGGTTCATTCCAAGTTCTTCCTTACTTTATTGTCTTTGTATTTCTCTTAAGAAATGTATTTACCTTCTTTAGTTATTTTGTAAAAACAAAAGATTTTTCCAAATTTAAAATTATGTTATAATATCAGTGTGATTTTGAAAGTAAATTAGCATCTATCTTTCAGGCACTAGTATAAAATTTTCATGGTCACTTGTTTTTTCCTTTAAGAAGTGAGTGATAGAGAAAATTTGATTGATTAATTATCAGGGTCTCTTCTATGATTCTACTTATAGGTGCATCATTTTGAAGGGGAATTTTATCACTTGTTATTAGTATGTTCAAATAGGAAGTCCTTTTTTATAAATACTAGTTTATGGACTTCTTTATGTCGATGTCAGTAAGTAGGCAAAAATATAGATAGAAAAATCTTATTTTCAACTTAATCTCATTAATTTAACAATAAATGGCATTTCCAGGAAATGGCCCTAGTTCTTTAAAAAATCAGAATATAACGCCTACTGTCTATTCCTATAATTAAAATAATCTTAGAATTCTTAGACTGAAGCTGATAATTATTTCTGTCAAAAGATATTAGGAAAAAACCTGGTTGATAGATATTAGAAGGTATCATCTTGGATCTGAAGTTTAGTTGATAGGGAAAATATATAATTTAAAAAATTATTATTAAGAAGAAGAATAAGATCTATAATTATATATGCATGTCTAATCTATTTGCACCTTTTATATGATGGAAATCTGTCAGTCTGACCATCAGATTTTTCATTCAATCACTTGTTTTCTCTTTTATCAATTACTCTTTCTTAGTGTATTATATAAAGTGAAATATGCCAAATGAATTTCTCACAGAAGAATAAATCTTTTGTAAGAGCATGAGTCTTTCAACTATATCTATCTAGAATGATTATAAGATCATTTGAAATGTCTATAAGCTTATCTTGATGGGCTACAATTTGTCAGTGCTATACACATTAAACTTGTTTGAATGAGAGAAAACTTTCCTAAAACAATCTGATTTAGTCTAGATTTTGGTAGTCACTAATACTCCTTGCCCAATAGTACAAGCCCCGTCTTCCATAGATCATACTGATTACACTAGACATTCCCAAGTGATTGGATGACCAAGATGACTAGTTATGGCCAGTAAGTTGTAAATGGAAATAATGTGTGTCACTTCTATGATGCAACATTTCATTTCCTTATTCAAGACCCTTCATAATTTTCTTCTCTTCTGCCCTTGTGACTATTGTGGCTGTTCCATCATTTTTGGTCCCGAAATATAGAGGCATAATATATCCAGTCAACCTGTGATGGACATGTAGGTTGAGAGAGAGATAAATATTAAGTAAATCAAGGGTTAGTGAACTGTAGCCCATGGGTCAAATCTGGCCTGCAGTCTGTTCTTGGAAATAAAGTTTTATAGAAACTTAGACTTGCCTGTTTGTCCATGTGTTGTCTATGGCTGCTTTTGTGCTACCAGAACTGAGTAACTGCAACAGAAGCTGTACAACTAGCAAAACTGAAAATGTTTATTATAGACCTTAAAGTAACATGCTTCCCTGCTCCTATTCCAGTGATGGATTCAGGGGTCTTTGTTATGGGTCAGAACCTGTAAAGATTTAGGTGTAGAATCATCGTATCAAGATGCTGATTTTTCCCACCGAGTCTTATCTAAATCCAGGCATAGAGGCTCTGGTGCCCATTGTTGGTCCTGAAGTGCATTATCCTCTAGGGAATGTGGTGCTGTTCGGTTGTGAAGGTGGCTAGATGAGATATGAGATTATAGGATATGAAATATGCATGTGCAAATATGTAAATTTGTTCTTACCTCCCAGTGGATAGGATTTAAGATGTTTTTATTCGAGAAATATAATTTTTCTAAAAAGAAGGTTTTGCCAAAAGGGATGGAAAACAGAAGGTCCAGATGTCCTAACCCTGTCTGAAAGCAATGATATCTTTGGCTATTATTCCCTACTTCCTTCCCCTACCCCTACTCATACTGCTACCCCACCCGAGTGTTCAGCATCAGCATATGTTCCATATTATCCTTCTTTTGGGCCTTAGCTCCCTCTACTTCTGCTCAGGGAAGTAAAAATGCTCCTTAACTCAAATTTTTGTTTCTCCAAGGCATAGTTTGGTTGAAACCCCTTCTCTAAAGTCCTCCTTTATTTCTTTCTCCTGTAAACTTCTGTAATTATTTATGTATGTATCTGTTATGTCAGGTACAACTTTCTGCTGTGTGTTTTCTGCTTCATTTATTGCATGCTTTATCTCCCTAACTATACCACAAACTAATTTTTTATAATTTTACACCTAGTACCGGATCATGCAAGTAATAATAAATACTTGTTGAATGAATTAATAACTCAGCTGCCCTTTTCAGCGTGGGTAATGACCAAGAGGGAAACTGGGACAAAGAACATTGAGTCATTCTCTGGCCTGATTCTTTCTTCCTTATGGGCCACAGAGTCTGAGGTAAGGGCCTTGCTCTGAGTAGGTGCTTAATTTTATTTGAGCTGCTACTTTCTATTATTTTACTTATTAAATTTGTCTCAATCTACGTCCCCAGTCTCCCCACAGTCATCAAAATGCTCATTTTATTCTTTTAATCCTCAATCTTAGTTTTTTCATTGCCTTGCATTTTTGATAATGGTTGGCTAATTAACATTTATTAAATGCTTAATATATGCTAGCTACTATGTTTACATATCTGTGTGTGTTTTCCTGTTTAATCCTTACAACAACCTTATGAGTAGGTGTGCATGCTAAGTCACTTCAGTCATGCCTGACTCTTTGTGACCCTGTATCCTGCCAAGCTTCTCTGTCCGTGGGATTCTCCAGGCAAGAATATTGGAGTGCGTTTCCATGCCCTCCTCCAGGGGATCTTATGAGTAGGTACTATTATTAAATTCTTTCTCATAAATGAGAAAACTGAGGACTCGGGGTGTTAAGTAACTCCCTTGAGTGATATTACTACATAGCTGGTGAATATAGGAGCTAGATGAGTAACCCAGACAGTCTTTCTCCAGAGCCCATCTAGTTTATAAAACTTCTTCCTCAAAGGATTTCCCTTCATTAATCTATGTTTTTCATACTATGTCCAGTCTGATTTTACATATTGATCAAGGCACATTTAAGCATCTAGCATTGTGCTGAGGGTAGGGAAATGTCACAGAGCTATAAAACCATGTTCCTTTAAAGGATCTAGACTTTATTTGGCAATAGCAGATATATAGATATCAAATAATTAGTGGAAAACATCATATGTAATGAATGCTAAATTGGGCAGTACAGACATATCATAAATTCATAGGCTGTTAGAGTCAAAGAGAGAGACTTTTAAGGTCAACGAGGCCATTGTGCTTGTTTTACAGATGAGCAGCTTGACAGCATATAGTGAGGTGATAATTGTGTGATACAGAAAAAATAACGACCCAAGTTGCCTCAAGAGGTTGGGGGTGGGTGGGCACATCAAATGGAGTTAGGAAAGGGAGGTTGGTATTGAAGATGTCATCAAAGAATGATTCACAAAGGAAATGGGGCTTGATTTCAAAGGATGGGTAAGTTATGTCTGAGGGAGGTTGTATGTATGTGTGCCTGTAGGTAGGTGTGTGTATAAGTGCACACATACCCAGGGCATTTTTAAAAAATTGACTTATAGCTGATTTATGATATTAGTTTCAGGTGAATGACATATTGATTCAAAGTTTTTATAAGTTGTACTCCATTTAAAGTTCTAATAAAACATTGGCTATATTTTCTGTCCTGTATACTATGTCCATGTAGCTTATTTATTTTATATGTGATCATTTGTACCTCTAATCCACTAGTCAGGGCACTGTTTGAATAAAGCCATGAAGTGCGCAGAGTATGAGATTTATTCTGTCTGCTTGTTCACCGTTTTGTCTCCAGCATTATTTAGTGCTTGTGGGTGGGGATTTTAAAAGATGTGAGTGCCTGAGCCTTACTCAGATGAATTGAATTGGAATCTTTAGAGGCTGGCCTGGGGAATCAGTAATTTTTCAAAAGCTCTCCAGATGGTTCTACTGTGAAGACAGGATTGAGAACAATGCAAAAGTATAGACATAGTATCTTCTCATGATGTCACCACTTAGTGGAGAGCTAAGATGTATAAGAGTAAAATGAGTGTGGTTCAGAGTCCATGGTCAGCGTTCTGCATGCAGAAAATAGCATAATGAAATGAAAGGATTTGAGATGAGATTAGATGAGATAGATAGATGAGAGGGGGAGTTGGAAAAGACCATTTGGAAAGCAATTATAGTAATTATGGATTAGAAGATCGAAGCCTAGCCTAGGGTGTTTTTTTCTGGAAATAGAAGTTGTAATCTGAGAATTTTCACAAAGACTTAGTGACTAGTAAAATCTAAAGGATGAAGAAGAGTCCAAGAAATAAAATGGCAAAAGGCTGACAAAAGTTTGCCTTATTAAACATTTTAAGGGTGATGTTTGGGGTGTGAAAATATTTACTGAGAAACTAACTCTGAACAAATCAACATTTAAGACCAATGATTTTTTGACAGTTTTTAAAATCTCATATTGACTTGTGGTTAAGAATTATTTTCTGTTATGTTTGCTTGGATACCAATGACTTTTCTTAGGTTTATACTTCAACAATTTCAATACTTCAAATTTATGGCTCCTTCTCCAACCACTTTCTCACCACTAAATGGAGGGAAACATAGTTGCATAATATTTCCATTTATAGAAATTCATGACATGTGTTTCATGGACTGTAATAATTAGTATTAGATCTGACTGCAATATCAGAGACAACCTACTTAACTGTGGCTTAAATCTTTAGCTGAGAATTCTGGAGGAAGACAGTTGCTGACGTCAGTTCAGGAGCTCAAGGATATCAAAGCTGAAGTCTCTGACATTCTTTGGCTTTCCTCTCAATGTCCAAGGACTACTGGGACTGTAGTCATCATGTATCTTCCAAGGACCAAGAAGGCAAAAGTGTGGTGGAGCATAAAGAGTTTTCTTGGAAGTCCCAGTATTTGCATTTATATCTAGTCGGCCACTCTTGTTTCCAAAGGAGGCTGGGAAATTCACTGTTTTAACCAGGCACACTACTCAAGTTCTCTGTTAGTGAGAGAGGCATATAGGGTAACCATAATTTTGTGCTCCCCCCTCTTTCTCTTCCATTCCTCTTTATTTTATAGTTTATTTGGAGAAAAAAAACATGTATTAGCATCTGCTGTGTGTCAAGTATCTTTCACAGTAAACAAGACAAACGTAATTCCTATTCTCTTGGAGCTTAGAGTCTTGCAGGGGAGACATGGGGCAAATGATAGCACACATATTTAGTTAACTGAAGGTGTGATAATGATACAGGGGCAAAGTAAAAAAGTCATTTTACTTATTTCTTATACTCTTCCTTTTAAACTTTTCCTTATTTTAAATCAATCTTATATTCATTTTTTTGTGTATATGGGCCTTAAATTTTGAAACAAAGCAGTTGTATGAAGTATTTAATCTACAAACCCAGTTAATAGGCTCACTTTTTATTTAATCTGTTTTTATTAATAATACAGTTTCAAAGACCCAACAAGATATTTAAAATATAATCTTAAGTTATGTTTCTGGTCATTTAATGAAGTATCCCAACTCAGTGGACTTTGAGCAATAACAAAAAACCAAAGTCTAGAAACATTTTAAAAGCCAGAAAATTATGGAAGGACTTGTGAAGAGTCACAGTGAAATTTGTCAAGAACTGAAAGGTCTGAGGTTTCTACCCTGTTTGCAAGCAAGACAACCACAGCTTCATGAAGTGCAGAACACTCAAGACTCTTGGATTAGAGACAGTGGACTTTGTTACTCACAGCTCAATGAAAGTCATGAGCTTCACCTTCACCTTGGCTCCCCATTACCCCCAGGTCTGATGGGGGCAACGCAGAGTGGTCCAGGTGGATAATGTCCAGGCAGTAAGTATGTATCACAGTTAAGGAACCCCAAGGTTGGAAACCTCTAGTTGTAAAAGAAGATAACTAGCAAACCTGCCCAGTCTTTGCGCTAGAGAGAGAAGGAGCTGTTTTCTCTATGATTCTGTTCAGGAAACGAATCTTTGCTCCAGAGGATGATGCTACTCCTGTCATTCAAGCTATTCACTATTCAAACTGTCTTGAAAAGATAGTCCAAAACAAAAGCTGCTCAAAATTCTTGGAAGAATACAAAAGAGTGTACTAAGAAAAAGAACTCTCCCTTTCCCCAACCCCTAGAAGCAACATTAGTACCCCTGGGTATTCTTCCAGGAATGTTGTGTTCATGAGCAAGCTTGTAAGTATGTATCACCTCTCTTCTCTTCCTCCTCTTCTTCTCCTTCTCTTCCTTTTCTTTCTTCCAGCCTATTTATTTACACTGTATGCTACCTTATTTTCTGTAAACAATGTGTTTTGAGGAGCATTTTGTGCCTTGTATATCTGATTTATAGTTTATGGATTTATCATAATTTTTTTAGCCAGCCCTCTATTGATAAACATTTGGTTTTTATTCAATCTTTGGTTATTATAAACAATGCTTCGGTGACTATTCCTGTGTACACTTTTTGGGGCTATGTATGAGTGATATCTGGTCCTATCACTTCATGGGAAATAGATGGGGAAACAGTGGAAACAGTGTCAGACTTTATTTTTTTGGGCTCCAAAATCACTGCAGATGGTGCCTGCAGCCATGAAATTAAAAGACGCTTACTCCTTGGAAGAAAAGTTATGACCACCCTAGACAGCATATTAAAAAGCAGAGATATTACTTTGACAACAAAGGTCCATCTAGTCAAGGCTATGGTTTTTCCAGTAGTCATATATGGATGTGAGAGTTGGACTATAAAGAAAGCTGAGTGCAGAAGAATTGATGCTTTTGAACTGTGGTGTTGGAGAAGACTATTGAAAGTCCCCTGGACTGCAAGGAGATCCAACCAGTCCATTCTGAAGGAGATCAGTCCTGGGTGTTCATTGGAAGGACTGACGCTCAGGTTGAAACTCCAATACTTTGTCCACCTCATGCAAAGAGTTGACTCATTGGAAAAGACCCTGATGCTGGGAGGGATTGGGGGCAGGAGGAAAAGGGGACAACAGAGGATGAGATGGCTGGATGGCATCACCAACTCGATGCACATGAGTTTGAGTGAA
>SJYV01033755.1:259963-313027 GCA_006410875.1 Neotragus pygmaeus
AAGGAGATCAGCCCTGGGTTTTCTTTGGAAGGAATGATGCTAAAGCTGAAACTCCAGTACTTTGGCCACCTGATGGGAAGAGTTGACTCATTGGAAAAGACTCTGATGCTGGGAGGGATTGGGGGCAGGAGGAAAAGGGGACGACAGAGGATGAGATGACTGGATGGCATTACCAACTCGATGGATGTGAGTTTGAGTGAACTCCGGGAGTTGGTTATGTAGAGGGAGGGCTGGCGTGCTGCGATTCATGGGGTTGCAAAGAGTCGGACACGACTGAGCGACTGAACTGAACTGAACTGAACTGAATAGTACTAGAATGATGTTTACAATAATTTTGGCTCTATACATGCAAAAAACTATAATATAGCAAGCTTTATGTTGTAGTATCCTTGTACCCTGCTGAGTTTAATGCCAGGGAAGATTCGGCTGAATTTACAAAATAAATATGCTTGTGATGGGGCAAAATTCACTGATTCAGTGCCATATCACATCATGGTAAAATCCTATAAAACAAACAATCTAAATGTATAGTATGATTATAGCAGCAGTGAATGCAGTTCCTAAATCTAACCTATTCATTTCCCATTTTACTAGAGTTAATTTGGTATTTACTCCTTGGAAGAAAACTTATGACCAACCTAGATAGCATATTCAAAAGCAGAGACATTACTTTGCCGAATAAGGTCCATCTAGTCAAGGCTATGGTTTTTGGTTTTTCCAGTAGTCATGTATGGATGTGAGAGTTGGACTGTGAAGAAGGCTGAGCACCGCAGAATTGATGCTTTTGAACTGTGGTGTTGGAGAAGACTCTTGAGAGTCCCTTGGACTGCAAGGAGATCCAACCAGTCCATTCTGAAGGAAGATCAACCTTGGGTGTTCTTTGGAAGGAATGATGCTAAAGCTGAAACTCCAGTATTCTGGCCACCTCATGCAAAAAGTTAACTCATTGGAAAAGACTCTGATGCTGGCAGGGATTGGGGGCAGGAGTTAAAGGGGATGACAGAGGATGAGATAGCTGGATGGCACCATTGACTCGATGGATGTGAATCTGAGTAAACTCCGGAGTTGGTGATGAACAGGGAGGTCTGGCGTGCTGCAATTCATTGGGTCGCAAAGATTCCCACACGACTGAGCGACTGAACTGAACTGAACTGTGTGTTGCTATCAGAACATGAGTTCAGTGTCATTGCTTTTTGTAAGTTCTTGGTGATTTTTTACCTAACTTTAATATTTATTAACTTATCCCCCAACTTTATTGTTTGCAATTAGAAAGTCAAGCAAATGTTCCATGTTGTTAGCGATATATCTTTGAAATATTTTCGTCTTTTATTCTCTTTTTAGTTTCTGTGTTTGTTTTGTTGAAGAATGTTCTGATTTAAGGAAAGGTATTTAAAATTATTATTGTTTGCAACTATATTATGTGTGAACCGGAATAATTTAAATGCTGTGAAATGAAGTACAAAAATGAATTGGAGGCTAAATTTTATATTTAATTTGTATCTATGGACTTTTATAGCAGAACCCATAGAACTTTACAGAAAAATGTAATGTAAATTAGAAGATCGGGGGATTCTAGGATGTAATACAGACTCTGACAAAAGAATCATCTATATTATAAATGTATGAAACAATCCTCACTGGAAAGGATGGGAAGAAAAGATACTGATCTAAGTAACTGGAAAGAGTAAAGTTGATAAAATTAAATCCAAAAGGAATTGGCCATAAGCACATATTCTATTGATAAAGCTGTTTTTCACAGGTATCTGGGATTATAATTTTGGAAACATGGTTTGTGTATATTGGAATCAAATAAATACATGACAGACTGAGGCAGGCAGGATTTTTTTTTTTTTAACTATGAAATGGGAGGTTATAAACAAGCAAGGGAAGAAGGCTGAAATCATCCATGTTTTGGTGGATCAGAGTTGGAGACATTAGTGTGAACTCATGTTTAGAACTCTAATATAGATACAGATGGTTACATATAGAAATATTTATAGATATATGTATGTATAGCTTGTTCAATCAGCTGAAACTGCCTAAAAGCAATAGTATTCCTAGTGTCCAGATTTTGGTTTCTAATTTTGTTCTTCAATAAAAGAAACAAAGGATTCTAGGAGAACTGTTAGATTCTAGGACTGGGGCAGGAAATACATGAGTTTCCTGGAGCATCTTATAGTGCTTAAAAGAAAAAACTGCTCAAAAGACATACAACAGTGGGAGTGTGTCAAGTAGATGTAGAAACCAAGAGCTCCCAGTAGTCAAAGCTGTAACCCGGTGTGTAAAATAAATATCCGTAAGTCTGTAATGATTTTGTTACCGACCATTTTGAGTAGGATCCTGGCTAGGGTTCTCCTGCCCAGTGTGATCGAAGCCAGTAAATGAGTTCAGTTGAAAAGTCAACGAAAGTTTTGTTCTTTGAACAAAGGTTGAAAAGGTACACGTTTGTGTTCTAGAATGCTCTCCCCAACGGGCTGTGGGGTGGGGCTCTTTTGCCCTCAGAGCCCGGGAGAAGGTGGCGTTCTCTCAGGGCTGGTGCAGCTGCGCTGCTCAATCTCCAGATCACAGGGCCCAGCGCAGACTCCGCACGCAGCCCGCGGCCGCCGTCTTGAGTCGCACTGTTGTGTGTGGCGCTGGAAATTCTGGTCTGAAGGGCCAAGTTCAAGGTCTCTGCATGCAGCACCATATGAGCAAGTGAAACTAGCACAGGCACGAGGAAAAGAGGAAACAAAAGGGTTCAAATTTTTTTAAAATCCAGATTCTGTTCTTATTTCCTGGGAATTTTCTTGGGCTTTGCTGATGACAGTATGAAAACAAATAAGGGAAAATCAACAGATCTCTGCCAAAAAAATCCTAAATAATCGATGTGGGCACTGTATGGTCAAGAAGGTGGAGCGTAACTCTCCACTGCTTAAGCGTGATCTGTGATAGCGGCTTCCTTTCAAAGATTACTTTGTGAAAGGGAAACAAAAGATAACTTTACAGTTGTTGTTCAGTTGCTCAGTCGTGTTAAACTCTGCAGCCCCATGGACTGCAGCATGCCAGGCCTCCCTGTCTGTCACCATCTCTCGAAGTTTGCCCAAGTTCATGTCCATTGTATCAGTGATGCTATTTAGCCATCTCGTCCTCTGACTCTCTGGTCTCCTTCTGCCCTCAATCTTTTCCAGAAGCAGGGATTTTTCCAATGAGTTGGCTGTTTGTATCAGATGACCAAAATACTGGCGCTTCAGCCTCAGCATCAGTCCTTCCAACGAAGGAGTCAGGGTTGATTTCCCTTAAGATTAACTGGTTTGATCTCGTTGCTGTCCAAGGGACTTTCAGAAGTCTTCTTCAGCACCACAGTTGGAAGGCATCAATTCTTTGGTGTTCTTCCTTCTTTATGGTCCAGCTCTCACAACTTTACAGTAGGAAAACCTGATAAACACTCCTTCAGCTAGGTCATACAGTTGACACAGTAGTGATAAGCCATGTTGATAATATGCACCTTTGATGTGATGTGATGAAAACAGCACTTCACCTCTGTGGAATTCCGCAATCTAATCATAAGAACAAATATCAGATAAATGGCAGTTGAGGAACATTCTTTAAAATACCTGACCAGTAATCCCAAGACTCTCAAGTCATCAAAAACAAACAAAAAAGCCTGAGAAACTGTCATAACCAAGAGGAGTCCTAACGAGATATGACAACTAAATGTAATGTGGTATCCTGGATGGGATCTTAGAACAGAAAAAGAGCACTAGGTGAAATCTAAGGAAATCTGAATCAAGTATGGACTTAGTTAAAAATATTGTACCAAAGTTGGTTTTTTACTTGTGACAAATGTACCATACTAATGTAAGATATAATGTAATATTGATAATAGAGGAAACTGAGTAGGAGTATACAGGGGAACGCTCTATTCTTTTTTTTTTTTTAATTGGAGTATAATTGCTCTATAGCGTTGTGTTAGTCTCTGCTATACAATGAAGTGAATCAACTACATGATTTCTGTAAAACCCTATTTTTTCTGAAGTAAAAAATTTTATTTAAAATAGTAAAAGATAAAAGCCATAATGATAATATTCTTCCATCACAAGATAATTAACACATATATGGGTATGCTGCCTGACCACAAGACTTGAATTAATCATACATTTATATTAATAATCTCTGAAACTTTTAATAGGATGCAAAATTATTTCTTGGAGAAGGAAATGGCAACCAACTCCAATATTCTTGCCTGGGAAATCCCATGGACAGAGGAGCCTGGCAGGCTATAGTTCACAGAGTCACAAAAGAGGCAGATACGATTCAGTGGCTAAACAAAAAAAATTATTTCTACCTCTAGTAGTAAACATTCCCAGGATTTGAGCATTATGTATGTTCTAAATTGGGGCTAAACCTCACATAATTATCATATTTACAGGATTTGATGACAAACTATTTACCTTTCCTTAGAAGGTTTTTCTTCCTCAGTTACTTTGGCCAACCATTCCATTCCCACATAACCATAGTGATCTCACTATGTTATTTTACTTTATTCATAGATGGAAGCAAAACTGGATTAAAATAGTCCTTTAATATTTAAAACACATTTATGGGACTTCCCTGGCAGTCCAATGGTTAAGACTCCGTATCCCAAATGCAGGGGGCACAGGTTTGATCCCTAGTCTGGGAACTAAGATCGCATGCCACATGGAGCAACTGAAAAAAAAAAAAAGTCAAAGGGGATGATGTAGAGTTTATTTGGAAAGTAAAAGATATAGCTGGACTTTTCACTAGCTCAGATTTCACAACTGTGCTAATTTTTATGATTGCCTTTAAACATGTATATGTATGCGTGCTTAGTTGTGTCCAACTCTTTGTGACCCTATGGACTGTAACCCACTAGGCTTCTCTGTCCATGGCATTTTCCAGGCAAGGATACTGGAATGGTTCACTATTTTCTTCTCCAGGGGATCTTCCTGGCCCAGGGATCAAACCCACATCTCCTGTGTCTCCTGCATTGCAGGGAGATTCTTTACCATTTGAGCCATATTGGAAGCCATTAAACATGTATAGATGGATGAAACCCACGTCTCTAATAAAGTAGGGAGTATACTTGTAATTGATGGCTCAGATAGTAAAGAATCTGCTTGCAATGTGGGAGACATGGGTTCAATCCCTGGTTTGTTGGGAAGATCCCCTGGAAAAGGAAATGACAACCGACTCCATTTTTCTTGCCTGGAGAATTCCATGGAGAGAGGCTACAGTCGATGGCATGGTAAAGAGTCAGACACGACTGGGCGACTAAGAGTTTCACTTTCACTTTTCATAATTGTAATTTTGGTCTTAGAGTTATGCAGCAGTTGTTTTGTGGAATTATATTCTTGGAAAGAAAATTGCAATAATAGTTATAGGCAAAATTATTGAGTAATTCATTGATGCTTTTGATTTATCAAGTTCCTGCTATTATCTTTAAATAATCTCTTATACACAAATAATAGGCTACCTCAATAGTATGACTTTCATGCAGATAGTGATGATTTAGCTGACAAGATATTTTAAATAAACATGGTATATTTGAATCATATTATTCAAATATATGAGAGTTGGAAGTATGATGCAATTTTTAGTAACAAATAAAATAATTGTAGGTGCACTCTCTTCCCACCTTATGTTACTTGTTCAAGCTAGAGATGTCAGAAAATAGAAACTGAGTTCTTCTTAGACTATTTATGACAGCAGTTTTGTATGATTAATTATGTATCCCCAGTTGCAAAATTCTATATAAGGGTTACTCAAACCCTAAACAATTCACAACTTATTCGCAACTTAATCAACTTTATCACAACTTAGGTATAATTACCAAAATACCAAATTCTAAATGCTGGCATTTAAGGAAATTTGAACGTTTATCTTTCACTTAATGCAAATAGAATGCATTTGTTTTCCTTTCCTTGAAATAACAAAGTTATTAAAAAATATTCTTTCCCTATAACACTACTCAGTTTCTCTACTCATTAAAAATCAATTAATCCAAACTCAGCTTTCACCTGTTTTATGTACTAAAGCACAAGGTTAATTACTCTTGCATCTTAGAAAACGTACATTTTTTTGTTGTTAAAATATGATGAAGTTTTTAGTACTAAACTATCCCATTTATATTAGTTTATGCTTCCCAGTGTATTTGAGCATTTTATTTCTGATAGGGTATAATATCTCATGGCCTCTTTTGTTAAAAGTCAGAACTGATGCTTTACTGATACACCTTTATGATGCTAAACAAATGTACTGAATTAAAAAAAACACCACCACCACAACCACCACCACTCCTGGTACTAAAGATGTTTGCCAACATAGAATTTGTTCACTCACACAGTGCATTAGGGCAAAGTCCTTTGAAGTCAGAGGCCACTGATTGTACCTGACTTCTTAAAAAAAAAAAAAAAAAAGACGGCTTTTTAGTCAAAGAAGCAATCCAGTGTGGTGTATCGATTTGGCAACATCACAGCTGCTCCTAATAAGTGGAATGGAAGGGCCGTTTCTGTGGGGCTGGAATTACTTTTCGATTGCTGGGGCCACAGTGTTGGTACTCTTATTTTGCTGTGCCACCTTTTCTGATCAATACCGCATCACCCAGCAGATAGTAATTAGGTTTCAGAGAGCCATTCAACAAAGATCCGTGTTGACTGCGATAGACAGAGCCAAGGAAAAGGTCACACAGAATCAGCAGCCAACTAAAAGGTGATGGGTAAAGAAAAGACCCCTTGCCTGAGAAGTACTTAGCTCGTTTTTAATTACTGTAATTTTCAACAAAAGTCAGAGAGTGAGATGATGAAGTGAAGCACTTTCCTCCCTGCTGTTCCTGATGAGGCTTGATAGGCCTCGAAATTACGCATTGACTCCCTGTTTGATTTCTCCCAGTGTTTAGTGCTAATAACCTGTAGGGCCTCTTTTTTTTCTTTGTACCTCTCAGCCCTAGTGTCACTGCAGTAATTACACTGTGTGAAATCTGTACTGCAATCACAGCTGCCAACTTCCAGCTTCACAGGCTGGGTCAGGCTGAGTATGGCGGAAAAAAAAAAAAAGGCAGCTAATAGCTAAGAAAGAGGGAAAGCTTTTTTTTTTTTAAATTCCTGAAATGCTTTAATAAATTTCAATAAAATTCCATTATTTCTAAACTGTGTACAAGCATAACGAATTCCTAGAAACAGTAAGGATCAGATGTCAGCTGTGTTCTTTACTCATAATCAAACTTTTACAGAAATAAACACACAGTCATTGCTGGAAATAAATGGAGATTTTATCACTGTTGATCCTTTGTTCATTCAGGGGTGTAAGGAAGAAGATCCAGGACTGGCATTCTTCTAAACAATGCTGGATTCTGTAATAAAGAATTTTTGAAAAATGTTTCACAGCATGATTTGTTACCTTTCAACAAATGCCCTTCCCTTAAACCATTCTTTTGTCATTCTGGGATGTGAGTAACCCTGGATATTCAAGTAGTACCTGCTGGCAAAATCAGGTACTAACATCTTCTTGGCCATTGCTCTCTTGGGGAGTTTGGAACTCAGGTTCAACAACAGCTGCAGTAGCAACAGCAACAACCCTTTAGAAAATCAAGGGTGATCTTTTAAAAACTGGTAGCTTTTTAAGGCAAAGAGGTAAAATTTTCAATTATAATTCACGTTATTACCCTAATATTGTAAACACACCTGTAATTGCCCACAAAACTGTGGTACAATGCCAATAGACAAAACATATCCCAGTTACATAGTATGAAAATTTTATATGCTAAGATAAAAGGTTATTGATTGTCACAAACCAATTAGTATCATAACTTGGGAAGCTCTGAGGTATGAATTCTCAATCTTATATGTAATAGATATAGTAAAAACAAGCATTAAAAAAGTGTAAATGATAAACATTAATAATATATATTGATTAGATTTTTCAGCATAACCAAAAAGATATTAAAGGATGTATATTTAAAAATATATGATTAGTCTTAGGAACTTTATTCATGAAACATACATGTTTACTTATATTCAGCATGTCGAAAGTGAGTCTTACATAATGGTTACAGTGCTGATAATCATTGACTAATAAGTTTTTTATGTTATGAAAACTGTAAATTTTAAGGAAACTAAAGTGACAGTAAAATGAATTGCTAGAGTGTTGCTGCGTTATGGTAATCAGAAATTAATGAATTAATGGAGATCAAATTCCATTATTATGACCATCAACTCAAGAATTGTTTTGGGGTTATTACCAAGGGACGTATATTGCATTGAATGATAGGAGACACGGACATGGGATACAGACCTTTCAGAGAAGATTATGCCACTTATATGGCTAATCCATTGATCTTTTTCGTAAAAGGAGCATCATGAACGCTTTGTATTTTAGAACCAAGATAAGTTTCCCCTCCCTCCACCCCCACAATTCATCATCAATTTGCTTGGTATTTCCTATTAAAGGAGAAGAGGAAACTCCTTCCTGACCTTGCAAATGATCATTTTCTTTGTTGAAGCATGAGATTTGATTGCCCTTGCAATCTGGGCTCACACTTACTGCCTGCACTGTGAATAACAGTTCCTTTCTCAGTCATAGTGTTTGACTCTATGACCTGCCACAGAAATGAATTCCAGACACAGACGGTGCATTGGAGAATGGAAATGAGAGTTTGATACTAGATGTTCGAAGTATTGAGCTAGGAGCATCCTTCTCTGAATTCTCTAAAAATGCAAATATAGCTGGATCACAGAGGAGATATCCAAATAGTTTTGAGAAGCATTTGCCTTGTGAAATTGTACTTGAAGATCCCAGATTGGATACCAGTGTAGTTTTTTTGTCCCTACCGGATTAGAGGAAATGGACACTATTTTGCCTGTAAGTCTGGCTAGAGGAGAGCAAGCCATTTTGGTATATTACTATTTCAGACTTGACTTCAGAATATGTGATACTGATGTAATTAGGGTAAAAATTGACCTTTGCTTCATTAGTTATTTGATAATAAAAATACTTCTATGATGCTTTGTAGTTTATGATGTGATTTTTCTGGATTAAAGTTATCTCATTTGATTTTCTTAATAGTCCTCAAGGTAGGGAAGGATTATTGTTATTGGTACAAATCCCCAGTAATTATGAGAATAATATTAGGAGGGACTACATGTAATACTCAGGAAAGCAACAGTTTTGAAGCATTCTCAGATACTTTTGGGAAGGGCTTATTTGCATATAAACAGAGTGCTCATTACCAATCAAATTTATCAACTCTTTTAGGCATCCATCCAAAGGAGTTTTACCACAATTTGAACGAAAAGACATTGTTCAATATTGGCCTTCTGTGCATGGCTTGGGGGCTTCCCAGTTTGCTCAGTGAGTAAAGAATCTGCCTGCCATGCAGGAGACATGAGTTCAGTCCCTGGGTTGGGAAGATCCCTTGGAAGAGGGCATGGCAACCCACTCCAGTATCCTTGCCTGGAGAATCACATGGACAGAGGAGCCTGGTGGGCTACAGCACATGGGTCTCAAACAGTTAGACACAACTAAAGCAACTTAGCACACACGCACACACCCTTGGCTTATTTCACTTGGTAAAGTGTTTTCAAGGTTTCTCCAAATCAAAGTATATATCAGATTTCCCTCCTTTATGGCCGAGTAATATAATACTACCTCTAATCCCACCTTTTGTTTACTGATTCTTCTGTCAATGGACATTTAGGTTGCTTCCACCTTTTTTGGCTATTGTGGTTATGGATACTTTTGATTGAAGAATTTTATTATTTAAAACACCATTGAATACTCCCAGTAGGTAAACTTACTTTTATAAGGTGATTTAAAATGTGGATATGATTGTTTCCATAATTGTTTTTATTATCATCCTTTTGACATACTCAAAGTATTTTGCTGGCAGATGTTTATTGCCTTACCTTGAAGGTCCTATAATTTACTGAGCACATATGAGTACTATACCTTAAATACTGAAAAGACAGACATGGATAGAGGACATAAATGTGGACATGCGTGTGTGCTAAGTCCCTTCAATTGACTATTTGTGATCTTATGGCCTGTAGTCTGCCAAGCTTCTCTGTCCATGGGACTCGTCAGGCAAGAATACTGGAGTGAGTTTCCATGCCCTCCTCCAGGGTTATCTTCCCAACGCATGGCTGGAAGCTGCATCCCCTGCATTGACAGGCAGGTCCTTCACCCTTGGTGCCACCTGGGAAGCCCAAATATAGAGATAGTCATGGCCAAATTTAGTATGCAGGTTTGAATTGTTTGACTGGCACACTATGTATTAATTAAAAAAAATAAATAGTTTCAGATATCTGGAAATCAGGAGATTTTTACATTTTAATGTAAAATTAGATTTTGTTTTCTCAGAAAATCTGGAACATCTGACAATATCCTAGACCCCTTTTCCACATGACAACATTTTGTGGGACTCAGTGGCAGTTGTCACCTTTAGACAGAATACATACTCTTCAGTTGAACATAAATTATATATAATCTGCTTTTCCCATTTTTATTTTTCTAGCCCCCAACAGACCTGTTCTTTGGAGCTGTGCTGTATTTAACACATGACTAGTCCAAAGTGAGACATGCTGTTTGTATGAAAATCACACTGGATTTCAAATAGTTGGCATGAAATAAGAGGGCAAAATATTTCATTAATAATTTTTGTATTGATTATATGTTTAAATGGTAATATTTTGGTTCAATAAATTAGTAAAATAAGTTTAACCTGTTCTTTTTACCTTTTAAAAAATATGGCTACTAGACAATTTAAGATTGCATATGTGTCTCACATTAGATTTCTGTTAAATAGTACTACTCTTGTTCAGGGATTGCTAAGCAATAGCCCATGAGCCAAATCTGACTAGTCGCCTGTTTTGATATGATCCGCATGTTAAGAATTATTTTCACAGCTGATTATTTGCAGTTTTTAAATTATAGGGAACATTTAACTTTAAACCCCAATTAATTGAAATATTGTTCCTCTCAAAAGAATTTAATTTTTCTCATTAGTCAACCAGTAGTTCAAAACATTATACTCAATTATTCTTATCATTATTATTATATATTGAATTTCATCAAAAGCTTATGAAAATTGTTTTTTCTCTTGTTATTCAAGTTCCTATATTTTATCCTTAATGTTCCTTCTTTGTGTGCAAAGCCTAAAATATTTACTATCTGTCTTTTCACAGAAAAAGTTTACTAACCATTGGTCCCATAGGAAGCTGATGCAGGCAGCTTTCTGAGGAAGTTAAAGATAGTGGCAATGCTTTGGGTTGTGATAGGCAAGGGTTCCAATTTTATTCATTGACCTAATCTTGGAGTCTTTGTTTTCTTACCTGTAAAATGGCAATAATGGTTCCTTTCTGAATTATTTCATAATTAGTAAGATACTGTGAATATAGGTAAGATACTGTACAAGATGTTTTGTGGGCTATGTAACTCTAGCACTTCCTCTGCCTAGAATGCTCTTCCTTGTCATACCTGACTTGGTGCCTTCTTGCCCATCTTTAGCTCAGATCATTTCTAGTTCAGAGAGGCATTTCTTGCTCTAGCCTCGAGCTTAGGTTAGCTCTCCCCAGAAATCCTGCCCTTTTTTTTTAATGCTTATCATATTTACGGTTGTTTGTCCCACATCTGTCTGCCATCTAAGAATATAATATCTAGAAGGGAAGTGTCCTGTTAACCACTATTTTATAGTACTAACACAAAATAAGTATTGAATAAATTTCTTTGAGTGATGTTGATGCAAAATACTGTACAAATCACACACACACACACACTCACACACACACACACACACACACACAAACTAGAATAATTCAGAGGGAAGAGATTTGTTTTTTTCCACTGAGATTTCAGTTTGTGTCTAGAAATTTGGGTTATGTTTTAGCACTTATAGTTTAAATGTATCTATACTTTATTCATCCCTTCTCCAGACTTGTATTTTCTCATTCATCTTTCTCAAAGAAATACAGGTAAAACACTAAACACAATGTCCGGTGCACAGTAAGGCCTCAACAAATTCTCTTTTCTCTAATTGTGGATGATGATGGTAAATCAGAATATTGAACATAAAATAACCAAAGTATCTATGTATTAGATAAAATTGAGAGATCAAAAATTTTGGAGAACAGAAGGGAATCCACTTTAAGCAAATTACAACACCCAAATTCAAGCCACTCTTGGCAACAAAAGTCAACTTTATTTTTTTAATGAACAAGATTTGAAGTAAAGGACAGTAAAAACTTAGAATCCAAATCAAATTCTGAAAACCAAAACTAAATTTTGTAATGTCCTGAGTTTATACACTCAGTTCAGTTCAGTCACTCAGTTGTGTCCAACTCTTTGTGACCCCATAGCCTGCCGCATGCCAGGCCTCCCTGTCCATCACCAGTTCCTGGAGTTTACTCAAACTCATGTCCATCGAGTTGGTGATGCCATCCAACCGTCTCATCCTCTGTCATCCACTTCTCCTCCTCCTTTCAATCTTTCCTAGCATATGGGTCTTTTCCAATGAGTCAGTTCTTCACACCAGGTGGCCAAAGTACTGGAGTTTCAGCTTCAGCATGTCCTTCTAATGAATGTTCAGGACTGATTTCCTTTAGGATGGACTGGTTGGATCTTCTTGCAGTCCAAGAGACTCTCAAGAGTCTCCTCCAGCATCACAGTTCAAAAGCATCAATTCTTCAGCACACACTAGTTACAAATGTATACAATGCCTGTCTGTGTGCCAAAATATTTCATGTCAGAATGACAACTGGCAGTTGTGAAACCCATCCCTTCAAACACAAGACTTAACAGCTGGGAAGAAAAAGCCCATGGTAGGATTCATGTTAGGCTTTTCTAACAGGAATGGATGCTAAGACTCTAGCGATGACAGAGCTGATAATAAAAGGCAGCCTCAGGGTTTCCTGTTACAACCTTACCTAACCTTGAAATGAAGGTCACCCAATACATAATTTTAAAAGGCCAGATTTGGTTGATCAGATCCAGAAGATGGAGTCATTATCCTCCTTACTAATCTTTAGGGATTTCTGGAATTTCGTTTGAGAATTCTATGTATTCCATTCCCAGGTCTTCAACTCTGTTCAGTTTAACCAGTATTTGTCAAGTATCTACTATGTGCTAGGCACTAAGGAAATAGAGTTGAATATAGAGTCAGAGTCTGTTTCAGAGGAGCTCAGAGTCTGGTGGAAGAGAACAGTGTGCAAGAGACACATACATGCACCTATTTGCTGAATGTATGATACTGAACAGCATCAAAGATGGGCTCCATGCCCAAGACTGAGAATCAATCAGGGCAGTCTTCCTGATGGATTTAAACCAGAATAGAGTCAGAGTGTGTGAGTGTGTGCGTGTGTGTGTATGTAAGGAAGGTAGTGGTGGTACAAACTAGAGCTAAGGCCATCTGTTTTTATCCTTGTATCTTTCTTGCATCCTGTGCTCAGTTGTGTCTGACTCTTTGCGACCCTATGGACTATAACCTGCCAGGCTCCTCTGTCCATGGAATTTTCTAGGCAGCAATACTGGAGTGGGTTGCCAATACAGGAAGTGGGGATCTTCCTGACCCAGGGATTGAACCCACATCTCCTGCATCTCTTGAATTGACAAGTGGATTCTTTACCACTGCTCCACCTGGGAAGCCTAGAGTGGAAAGTTAGTAAATAGCTAATCATACAAATGTATGACTTGGTGTGCTAGAGTTATGAACAGACTGCTCTGGCAACACAAAAGGAATGACAGATGGCCTCAGGAAAGGCCACCAAAGAAAGGTTAGAGAAGACTTAATTAAGCAGAGAAGAGAATTCCTCAAATGGTACGAGTTCACTTGTTATCTCAGACTAATTATTTTATCCTCAAGCGTGTCCTGGGTCGAATAGTAAATTACATGGTCACACCATATAGAACAGCAGTGTAGTGGAGACTTCTTGCCTTCCAGCAGAATCATTCTCTCTTTTTGAAACTTGGTGGCACTATCTCCCAGCTTGACTTGCTGTTGGAGGTTGCCCTGTGACTAAGTTCTCTTCAGATGAATGGGAGCAACAGTGATGTGTTCCCAGCAGTAGTAGAACTGAAGAAGAATGAAAATTAAAAGTTAATGTGCTGCTTTCCCTATCACAAACTTCTCATGTCACAAAACTGACTTGCAGTGTGATAAGGGAGAGATTGAAATCAGGTATGACACTGAAATTTTGAATAAGGATGAAATTTTAAAAGAGACACAGATGTAGAGAACAGACTTTCGGACTCTGTGGGAGAGGATGAGGGTGGGATGATTTGAGAGAATAGCATTTAAACATGTATATTATCAAATGTGAAACAGATCACCAGTCCAGGTTCAATGCATGAGATAGGGTGCTCAGGGCCAGTGCACTGGGATGACCCTGAGGGATGGGATGGGAAGGGATGTGGGAGGGGGGTTTGGGATCGGAGATACATGTACACCCATGGATTATTCATGTCAATGTATGGCAAAAATCACTACAATATTTTAAAGTAATTAGCCTCCAATTAAATCAATTTACAATTTTTTAAATACCTGTAAGTACCAGGTAACTTCCCTGGTGGCTCAGACGGCAAAACGTCTGTCTACAATGCAGGAGACCCAGGTTCAATCCCTGGGTCAGGAAAATCCCTTGGAGAAGGAAATGGCAATCCACTCCAGTACTAATAGGTAGTGATAGATCTGCTTAAGATGTTTTATAATGGACATTTGATGGCACTGCCATGCAATGAAATGCAAGTTGCCAGATAATATGGAGGTAATACCATTTCTGTAAACATAAAATCCATATATTTTACATATACTTATATTTCTATATATGTGCATAGGAAAAGATCCAAACTATTAAATACAGACAGTTAACAGTACCTCTGAGTACTTTTTAGTTGCACTAATCAATGTATTAGAATGCATTAATAGAAATTTTCAGAATGGAAAAGTAACATTGAGTGTTAATTTTGATAATCCTAGAGATGAAGGGAATGTTAGATAATGAATTATACACAAGTTACTTTATTTTTTTAACATTTTTATTTTTATTTTATTTTTATTATTTTATTTTAATTTACAATACTCTATTGGCTTTGCCATACATTGACATGAATCCACCACAGGTGTACACGAGCTCCCAATCCTGTTTGATGATAGCTGCTATTAGTCAGTGAATCTTAATTTAGTTTTTTTGTGCATACCTGAAATAAAAGTCTCCTGAGCTTTCCAAATGTAATTTATTTTCTTATTAATGTCATCTAATGTCAATTTATATAAATAGAATTCTGATTTTTAACTCTGAGCTTTCATAATTAAATGCTCTAGTTTGAAGGAAAAATTTGCCAATCTGTCTGTTACTATCTAGCTGTTTCTTCCATTTTAAAATCATGTTTTCTGATGTATCCAAGATGTAATTAAAATCCATGGGCAGCAGAGTCAGACATGCCTGGATTTGAATCTCAGTTCTTTACTTTTTTTTTTTTGCTTTGTGTTATAAGCAAGTTACTTTATCTCTTTAAGCAAAAATTATAGGACTTCCTAAAGCTCTTTTGCGGAGAAGGCAATGGCATCCCACTCCAGTTCTCTTGCCTGGAAAATCCCATGGACGGAGGAGCCTGGAAGGCTGCAGTCCATGGGGTCGCTGAGGGTTGGACACAACTGAGCGACTTCACTTTCACTTTTCACTTTCATGCATTGGAGAAGGAAATGGCAACCCACTCCAGTGTTCTTGCCTGGAGAATTCCAGGGACGGGGGAGCCTGGTGGGCTGCCATCTATGGGGTCGCACAGAGTCGGACACGACTGAAGTGACATAGCAGTAGCAGTAGCAAAGCTCTTTTGAGGATTAAACGCCACAGTGCATCCTCAGTGCCCAAAATGACAGAGTAGACAATGAGAATCCCACCCTTATCTCTACCCAGTCTTTGCTCTCATTTCAGTTCACTGTTAAGAAGCAGTAAATATAGTTTAATGTAGTTATTAAATAAGAATCCATAAGCCTTCCATCGCCCTGCATTAATTTACACTACCCAGCCTCTCAAAAAAGTCTTAGCAGGCAATCGGTAATTTGAAAGCAAAGGTGTTAGTAGTGTTTTATCTCTTTTGTCTCTTTTGTAAATTTCTTGTTTTCTTCTGAATTATATTTTATCTTGTAAAGATTGAAATAAAATGAGGGAAAAGATAATTATGTTGGGACAAAGGTGGACAGAGGACAGATTTTATTTTATTTTATTTTATTTTTTGTGTGTGTGTGTATAAATATTGTGCTTTAATGAACTTAAATAGAAATGTCACGACGAAAATATATAATTGGAAGAGATAGGGTGTCCCATGTATATTCCATACCCACAGAAAACTATAAGGGAAGAAATAGAAATTGGAATTAAAGAAGCAGCAAGAGGAGGTGAGAAGGAGGTCTGTAGGCCATCTTGTTGGCACTGATAAACAGTATATCTGATTATCACAATTTACCAGTGCGATATCCAAAATTTCCATCCCAAAGACATGAAATTGCCCTGAAAAAGAGAGGCAGTCTTCTGGATTGTTTCTGTTTCTTAATTCTGAAAATGATAAGAAATGTTTAAACCAAACAAGGCAGGATAAGAGTTGGATAAGGTTAGCACCACTCATCTTCAATAGAAACTCAGGTCAGTGATCTTGTTTATGAAAGCTGAGGCAGCAAGACCAGATAAGAAAAACCGAAGGATTAGACAAAACTCTCCCTCACCCCAGACCACCCTCTGCCCTGCCCATGAGAAAGCCAGAAATTTCAACGGGATTGGGAAAGAATGGTATTTGGGTTTCTTTTCTTGGAGTGATCCTCGGGAGATATTCGTGGTGTCCATTTCCCTAATAACTCCTGAGGATGGGATAGCTCTTCCTGGAGACCAGAGATTGTGGGAGCTGAGAGGCCCATCTGGTGGCTACGTCGAACCTCTCATTGACAGTGCTGACCCTGCAGCCCCTGGCTGCCTGCTTTTTCCACTCAGTCTCCCAGTCTTCTATTGTCTCAAGAAGGGAATAGGTGGTTTTCTGGAGTCAGAACTCTGGCCGGCCTTGCTCAGGGTTATCCTTGCGTACTGCTGGGCTGGACTGCTCTGAGCTCTGGCTTGGACAATGGCCATTGTCACCTGAAAGGCCTGAGGCTCTAGTCCTCCAGCCTCAAAACTGACTCTGAGTAGCCGAAAGTCTTGGCCATGAATCAGAATCTCCTCAGGGATAAATTTAAGCAGGGACCCTGGACGGAGGAGCTGGACTCGGGACGGGCCATTCACTGGGAGGCCTCCAGAGGCCAGGCAGCTGCCCAGCTGATGACTCCTGGGCTCTGGCATCCCAGTCCCCTGGACAGACTTCGGTCCAGAGAGCTGTGAAGGGTGTAGGGTTGATCCCCAAACTTCTCTGGTCCTGGAGTCTGGGGTTACTTCAGCAGCCACCTTTGGAGCCCTACACTCAGACTCTCAGGAGAAACTCCAGATTTTAAAAATTAGTATTAACTCATACATATTGGTAGTAACAGGAAAATAAAGCAATATTAAAAAGGGCCTGTTTTTTAATTATAAGATTTATCATGTTTATGTATTAATATTTCAGAAAATTTAGTTTGTAGATATAAGCTGATGTAAATTTTTTAAAAAGAGCCACAGCACCCACAATTTCACCTTTCAAGTAGCTAATCTAAATATTTTAGTGCATATACTTCTCATATGCTGATACATATTTAAAATCTTATTTACTTTTAGAGACCACATTTTTTCAGTTACTATGTTGTTACCATTTCCCATTATTCAATATTCCATAACATTATTTTAAATGGATAATGATATTCTAGCCAAAAGCTTTATTTTACTAATATTCTTAATTTTGAACATTTATGTGTGCAATTTTTTTACTATTGCAAAGCAATGTTTTTGTCATTTTAGTCAATTTTCTGGTGCATAGCCATGATTATTTTTTATTGAAAAATTCCTTGAAGTGGAATGTTTAGATAAAAGTTGTATACAATCTGTCTCTTATACACATCTAGATGTGTATAAGAGACAGTCCTCACAATGAGAGTTCAGGGGGAGAATGGGCTGGTAGGAAACACTTTTTCCACTTAAAGTTGAGACATTGTTGCAAACGACAGGATCTCTGAAGCCTTGGTGTGAAACAGCAGGTACAGGTATTGGGATGGGAGAGATTAGGCTCTTGAAAAGGAAAGTAATAAGATAGACCTAGGAAGAACAGACATTATTGTAAATGAAACATTCTATTAAAAAAGAAAATGAGGGCTAGAGTAAGGGAGCAAATCAAAGGAACTGAAAATTTAAATATGACTAACAAAATATATTGTCATATCTATTTGCAAATAGCACATATTTAAAANGAATTTTTTCTTCAATAAGACAAATTACATGGAGAATTACAGATTAATTTTGGGGAAGCATAGCAGACAGAGTTGAGCTGTGTTCACAGTGGACAGAGCGGTGCTTCCTGTGTCTGGGTACTAAGTCACTTTTGTATTCACTCTTGAATAAATATTTAGTGGTCCATCTTCAACTTTCAAGACCAAGTTGAAAATTGCTAGTCTCAACACATTTCTGAAAGTATATCTGGCTGGACCCCTGAGGTGCTCTCATGGTTATTAATACTATCTACAGTATTAGCGATGGCAACCCACTCCAGTGTTCTTGCCTGGAGAATCCCAGGGATGGGGGAGCCTGATGGGCTGCCGTCTGTGGGGTCGCACAGAGTCAGACATGATTGAAGCGACTTAGCAGCAGCAGTACAGTATTAGCATCCTAGAGCCTCCCAGCAGCCATGCTGCAAAGAAACCCATTAATTGTGATTTAACCTAGTGTTAAAGAAAATCATTTGACTACAAAATCCCTATATCACAATATCCAGCACATAGTTTAGGAAATAGTTGTCTGATGAAAAGTAAAAGTACTTAGAATTTGAGAATTTTCATCCATCACTAATCCATCTCAGGTGTTTACTGAATGTCTGCTATCTTCCTGTTATGGTTTTGTTTACTGGAGGATATAAAAGAATTGTAAGACATGGTACCTTACCTCAGGAACAAACGCAATGAAAACAACCAAGGAAATGCTGACTGTGGAGCTGAAATTCTCAGTGGACTGTTGGCCCTCTGAAGGTACAGAGGCATCTAACTGATATTTGTATTACCGGAAACAGTACAGTGCATTCTTTATAGTAGCACTGCCATTCAGTAAATATATTAGACAGAAGAATGAAAGAAGGGAGAGAAGAGGCAGCACTGTCTTTAGGACATGGCAGTATATGTAACGTATGAGATGAGGACAAAGCCAGAGCGAGCTTCACAAATGAGATTGAACCAAAGCTGGATGACCAAAGATTAATGGGGACATTTCCCTCATCACTGTGGGAACTAATGATTGAAAATAGGCTTATTGCACATGTAAGGCATATCACAGAGGATGATATGGCCAAAGACAAGATGGTTAGATAGCATCACTGTCTCAGTGGACATGAACTTGAGCAAACTTGGGGAGATAGTGGAGAACACAGAAGCCTGGCAGGCTGCAGTACATACAGTCTCAAAGAGTCAGATACGACTTAGCAACTGAGCAACAACAAGGCATATCATGCCCAGCCTAACCCATGTTCAGACGCTCTTTCATATTGATAGAGGCCCATCTCTCTTACCCTGTTTGGGCCCCAGAATCCTAACTATTGTTCTCAAGGAGTTCTCTGATTCAGATAGCTACTTCAGTGAGAGAAAATGTGGCTCATTATTTCATGTAAAAACTGAAAAGCATTCTAGTGTGGAAAACGACGCAGGGCTGGTCTAATTAAGCAGCCTGCCACTCATGTTTCTCAGCTGAACTCTGTTCCTTAGCTCAGTTGATAGACTCTCTTACACATGTGTACACACTTTGTGTGCAAAATAGCTAAATGACTGAGGTATTTTCTTACATGTATCACTTTCTTCCTGAGCTCTTGCCCACTGAATCTGGGGGAAAAATAACTGTCCAGTTCAGTCCAAAGCTTAGTCTGAACAGGTCATTTAAATAGTTATTTTTTTTTTAACTTTTTAATGTTACATTGTAGTATAGCTGATTAACAATGTTGTGATAGCTTCAGGTGAACAGCAAAAGGATTCAGCCATACATTACATGTATCCATTCTCCCCCAAAGCCCCTCCCACCCAGGCTGCCACGTGACACCGAGCAGCGTTCCCTGTGCTCTACAGTAGGCCCTTGTTGGTTATCTGTTTTAATTGTAGCAGGATGTACACGTCCCTCCCAAATGCCCTAACTATTCCCTCCCTATCTCCTGCCTCTGTCCTTCCTGCTGCAAACCGTAAGTTCATTCTTGAAGTCTGAGCTCGTTTCTGTTTTGTAAATAAGCTTATTTGTAGCATTTTCAAAAGGAACAGCATATTAATTTGGGCAATTGATTGCCCCATAGATAGAAAACTGCTATAGGCTTTTATTTTTATTTTTTGGGTGTGGGTTTTTTTTAAATTATTTTTTAAATTTGACTTTACAATACTCTATTGGCTTTGCCATACATCGACATGAATCCATCACAGGTGATCATTATTTTTCTCAAACAGACTCTCCTGTGTCCTCTTGGTTTCCTTTCCTGGCAAGCTGTCCCTGGTTGCTCTTCGGCCTTCAGTGTGTGAACTTAGTCTCTTCTCTTGACTCGGGCACTTTCTCTGGTGGTGCTTCCTGGCTGATACCATCTAAACCTGACTTCCTGTGATATTAGAGATGGCCCCCAAAGGTCTGACAGACACCCATCTGGCCCTGGCTCCAGTGGCTTGTGGGGCCGCTCTCGCTACAGCCACTCTCCTCACCATGCTGTGGTGGACTTCACTAAGCCGATTCCAGGTCACACGACACAGAAACCAAAGGTGGTTCCAGAAAGCTAAACTCAAGCCACACCCTTAAAAAGGAGAATTTACGACCTAGTCCTTCTGGCTACTTTCCTGCTTCTCTCAGACTGCTTCCAGTTTTTCCTCTAGGACAGAAGGAAGTAGACTTCTATTTTGTTCTTACATTATATCTTACTTCTGATTCCAGCGAAGGCTTAATAACAGTGAGTCATTACTTCTAATCTACAAGGGAGAATTTATAGGCTGAGTCATCTAAATTTAGCTGTCTATATGGTTAATTAGGGGTGGAAGGTAAAGAGTTTTCTTGAGAGGCAACAGTCTTTTTTTTTTTTTTTTTTTAAGGCGACAGTCTTATACGGAAGAGTATTGTTTTGTGGCACATTTCTGTTGTACATGACAAAAGCAATGTTATTGTGAGAAATCCTAGGGATGCCTGGAATAGTTTGGACAGTCATGTTCTTGGGAAGGCCAAAATGAAAAGGATATTTTTTAAACCATTACTCTAGTTACATTACCCATTATAATACCTAAGGACAGATTATTAAGACTTTTGAGTGATATAATTTTAGTTACTAGGAATAGAGAATCATTCAGATGGTCTAAAGTAATGGGGCATTTATTGTGAGGATATATATGACATATCTGTTTGAGTAGTCAATGGGGTCTGGTTTAGGCTAACCTAGGCAAAAGAAGAATTTAATGCAGTGGTAGGTGGTAGCAAGTGGGAATCAAGGAAAGACCAAAGAAAGAAGCTGTAGAAAGAACTGAAACAACTCCAGACATCTGGATTTAAGGGATAAACTCTTGAGCATGTTATTAATGGGACAGATTCTCTCCAGCTGTTTACGTCTCTGTGTGATTTCCCTCATGACTCTATCTCGGAAGAGAGGCTGATTGATGTGGGAGAGTCAGGGGTCTACCCCTTGGCCAAAGTAGCACAGTCCCTCCAAAACTGCACACGATAGTGGAAAAAATGGAGAATCAGTCTGAGAAGGCAAGCTGAGTTGAATTTAGGCAATAGCTTTCCTATAGGCTTCTGTGATAGCTCAGTTGGTAAAGAATCTGCCTGTGAAGCAGGGTAGACCCCGGTTCAATTCCTGGGTTTCCTAATTAGGCTTTCCAAATTGTGACAGAATGTCTAGCAGAAAGTTTATAATCAGCACTAACTCAGCATCACTTTCCCCACAGAATGTGGAAGAGCTAAAATTGTTTTAAGATTACTTAAAAAAAAAAAGAAAACAGGAAAGGAAAGAGATTTTTAAGAGGTTTGTTTCTTTAATTGTTAAATATATTTAAGGTAAGCACAGAGAATTCTCTTTTATATCCCTTTAGACAAACTATAAATATTTAAAAAACATTTCTGTTTTAAAATGGTTGTAAAGTATTTGCTGGTTTTTAAATCTTATGAAAATTTCTTTCATAAATTATCTTTTAAACTGACTTCAAGAAGCTGCAGACTCTGGTAAAGGTAGCTTTTTTTTTTTTTTTCTCTCAAATAATTGGCAAGGATGGGAGAGGAATCCCTGGCTTTGGAAGACCTGGACTATATAAACCATCTTGATTGCCAAATGTCTCAGAACTAACAATGTATGGGAGAGCCAGAATTCACAGCCAGTTTTGAATTAGAAGTTCTGTTCCTTCCCCAAGTCTAAAAGTGGCACTCTTGAATTCTTTTGTAGAAGGGATTTAAGTGGGATAAATGGGTTAGAAGTGGGAGCTAGGTCAGGACTTTAAGGGAATTTCTTAAGACTGGAACTAAGTATATATATATATATATATATATAAGTATATAGCTTGTGAGGATGGGGCTGAGCCAAGCCAAAGCTAAGCACGAAGTCCTTAATTATGCCCTCACTATAGGACCAGCACCTACTTTATAGTTAAATTCAGACATAGATTAGGTATGGGTTGCCCTAACCATCTAGTCCTTGTTGTCATTCCTTCCTCAGACCATTGCCAAGGCCAACCCACTTGGATCAGCTCTGCCCTTTCTCTCTGCTTATGTTTTTAAGGCTCAGCTTTCTCTCCGCCCCCTTCCAAAGTCATGTCAAACCAATCAGTAATCGTATTTAGAACAAATTTTGTCATGTAATTAATTACTAGTTAGTAATTAATATGAATTAATAATATTGCCCTATATTATCACTTCTTTTCCTAGTTAAACACTGCTCATCATTTGTGACTTTGTCTTCTCCAACCACTGCATCCTCCAATAATATTTTGTCTTTTATATTTATAGATTTATTGTTTGTACCTTCCATTGTATACTGTTTCTCACTTTCTATGTTTTATCTCAACCATGTTACACTTTACTTATTTGTACCTAGATAAATGTCTAGTACAGCATGTGAGAGCATGTCAGATGATTTAATGTTGTGATTTTCTAAATTGGTGAAGTGATTTGGAATCAACTGGATTCAGTTCTAGGTTCCAACTATCTCCAACTTTATTTAATTAAAAGATAAGCTTTTGTTTAAAGATTTCGGAGACCACCCCTTCTTGCCCCACCATAAGGATAATTTATTGAACAGACCAAGTGTATTTTTCATTTGCCTAGCCTAATTATAAGCCTTCAATCCTGGTTCTGGTGCTTCATCACAGTCCCTAGCTTGATTTTGAATAAATAATAGATTTTTAATAAACATTAAGATGAAATAAATAGTATAATATTTATATCTTCTGAATTTTCAGATTTACTTCCACTCTAAAGGATATTTAAATTCATTTTAAGTCAAAAATAATTCAGATTTCTCTAACATTATAAGTGTTAAGCACATAGAATCATTTCTTAAAGAAATTAACACACAAACAGAAACTTAAAGAACCCCATGAGTGTTCCATGAATTACCTTTAATATTTATGGCAATATTTGACATATTGACTTGTTTACCAATTTCATTTGTACATCTGAACTTTTCAAACCATTGCTTATATTTTGGTTTCCTCTTTGTTGGCAGGTAGTGAACCAAAAATATCGGCCTGGTCCAATTTAAAATGATACAGGCACATTATCATTCAATTACTTTACCAATTTTTGTGTGTGTGGCCACTCTTTATCAATTACATTAATGCATTTCTAAACACAAATTATTTAGGTTGACAGAATTCAGAGTTTTTCCTAGACATACATGATACCAAATAGTGGCTTCCCCCACCCTCCTAGCAGCCACCTTCTGTTCCCATACATAAATGGCAGCCAGCAATGGCTGGAAACAAAGGACTCTCTCCCAGTCTCTGAATACAGTGACATTCATTCTGAGAGAAGCAGGGGCAGCTTTTTGAAAGCCGACTTCTTCAGCTCAACAATAACACACAATGAGTTATTGACTTGTTTATATACGGAGCTCTTTTCAGTAACTAACTCTGACTCCCACAGTCTGGACAAATGATTGATTTCGTGGTTAGAAAAAAAGAAAGCTCTCGCGCTAAACTCTGTAGTGCAAACTACTTCTTCCCCATTTGTTCCCTAACTGAATAGGACCTTATTAAAATGCACTTTCCAAAAAAATACCTGCAGCTGGTCTTTATAACCATGTTTTGTATATATAAATAAGTAATTTGTCCCAGTCTTTTGTATATTAACAGACCATTGGAAAACTTGTCAATATATATGAAGGCTGATTGTCCTGTTTTTTATGCTAAACTGTATTGCCTATTGATCTGCATGTAAAATATGGATCAAAAAATTAATTAATATATCAGTATTTACTGATCAAAAATAGATTTTTTTAGATTCGGTTTTCTTCTTGGGTTATGTTGTTTTATTAAGAGCATTGTACTCAACATGTATCACATGCTTCACATTTAAATCGTTAGCTGTTCTCCTGGAGAACATAGTGAAAACTGCATCAGAACTACAGTCCAAGTACTGATAGGTTGGCTGGATAAATAGGCTCTTCTCTCTTTGGCTAACACCTATCTGGAAAGTCAATATGAATTACATAGAACATACCAGGTTGGTTGATTACCGTAACATTAATAAAGACATTGATAATTGGGCTATGGAGTTTACTTTAGAGTTATTTTTCCTATAAAATAGATTTTATTTTATCTATCATGTTAAATTTTTACACTTATAATTTTCATAAATACACTTTAAAATATTTTGCTTGTTGTGTGTGTGCTGAGTCATGTCCGACTCTATATGACCCAAGGATTTTAGCCCCCAGAGAGTTTTAGCCCCCATGGAGTTTTCCAGAAAATAATACTGGAGTGGGTTGCCATTTCCTCTTCCAGGGGATCTTCCTGATCCAGGGATGGATCCCAGGTCTCTTGCATTTCCTGCACTGGCAGACAGATTCTTTACCACTGAGCCACCTGAGTTGGGGAAAGTTAAAAAAATAGCACATGGTTTACACTAAAGTTATCCACAGCAAAAAAAGAAAATAGGAAAGAATAGCTGTATAATGTTAATGATATACATAAAATGAGATAGCTGCTGTTCTATCTGTATTTCTCCAACAGGAGGTCTTGAGCCTGTTTTCCTTTCTAGGATGCCATAGCAGAGCTTTTCTGAGCCAACACATGTTTGAAGAATTCCTCAAAATTAAGACTACTTTCTATTATGGTCACAGTGTGCCATATGTTTTCTATAAAACTATTCATTACTCATCTATGAGCTTTTAAGGCTTTAGAGAAAGTAGAATATCTGCTACCTTAGCATTAATACAGTCCATGGAACTCTCTAGGCCAGAATACTGGAATAGGTAACCTTTCCCTTCTCCAGGGGATCTTCCCAACCCAAGGATCAAACCCAGGTTTCCTTCATTGCAGGCAGATTCTTTACCAACTGAACTATCAGGGGAGCCCCAGTACTAATAGTTTTATGTAAAATATAGTTTAAAAGGTAACCACCACTAGAAATCATTTCATTGAGATCTGTTGTTTCAGGTGTATTTTTGGATTTCTTTTCTTAATTCATAGACAGATTGTTTGAGGGGAATTTCCTCCTTTTTAATCTTGTTTCTCTAACCGGATCATTGTCTTGAATCATTTTGTTCACTTCTCTTTGACAGAGCCATCATGTTCCTTGTTTCTTCCATATCTGCTACTGTCTTTGACTAGTCCCTTGACTGTTCTTTTCTGGTTACCACTGATATTGAATGAGCCAACTTTTACCTAGTTTTGGAAAGCCAGTGTTTGTTACTTACACCCTTTTAAAATCTTAGCAGCAAACTCTGATAAAAATGGTGAATTAAGCCTTCATAATTAACTTGTTAAGTGTTGATGTATATACGAAATATTTATGGGTATTTTCTCTCTTAAAAAAAAGGCCATGATATAATTAGAAAATGGTGACTTGATTTTCCACTCCTCTGTTTGGTAGAGATTTGACTTTTCATGCTGCTGCTGCTGCTAAGTCGCTTCAGTTGTCTCCAACTCTGTGTGACCCCATAGATGGCAGCCCACCAGGCTCCCCCATCCCTGGGATTCTCCAGGCAAGAACACTGGAGTGGGTTGCCATTTCCTGCTCCGATGCATGAAAGTGAAAAGTGAAAGTGAAATCACTCAGTTGTGTCCGACTCCTAGTGACCCCATGGACTGCAGCCCACCAGGCTCCTCTGTCCATGGGATTTTTCAGGCAAGAGTACTGGAGTGGGGTGCCATTGCCTTCTTCTGCTATATTAAAAAGTGATTGCCACAATGTCTAGTTAACCTTCCTCATAGTTACAGATTTTTTTCCTGTCACGAGAACTTTTGATATGTATTCTCTTTACAACTTTCATATGTAATATGCTGTTATTAATTATAGNTCTGCTATATTAAAAAGTGATTGCCACAATGTCTAGTTAACCTTCCTCATAGTTACAGATTTTTTTCCTGTCACGAGAACTTTTGATATGTATTCTCTTTACAACTTTCATATGTAATATGCTGTTATTAATTATAGTCACTATGCTGTATATTACATCTTCACGACTTATTTTGTAACTCAACGTTTGTACATTTTGACTTCCTTCATCTATTTTGCCCACCCTTCAACTCCCTTCCCACCTCTGGCAACCACCAATGTTCTCTGTATCTATGAGCTTTTTTTTTTTAAAGATTCCATTTGTAAATGAGATCATTCATTTGCTATTTATCTTTCTCCATCTGACTTATTTCACTTAGGGTAATGCCCTTAAGGTTCATCCTTCCCGTTTGTTTTTTATTTTTAATTTGAAGTTTCTACCTCTTTATACATGAAAATTAGCCTCAGAAATTTGAAGTTCATTGACAGAAAATTAATTCATGTATGTTAGATAAGAAAAGCAAGTCAAAAGCATCTAGTTTTGTCTTAATGAAGAAATAGAATGTCCTCCTCCAAAGTGAAAGAAGAATCTTACTATTGTTATTGTGTCTGGAATTTGAGGAAGAGATGCTGTTAGAAAATACGTTCTCTTAATTTGACTTTTTACTTTCAGTAATTTTCTCTAGATGATTATGATAAGATATATCTCTTTTAGAATGTCTGGTCTCTTTTCAGAAAAAGCCCCATGTATGTGTCCTTGTATTTTGTTGACAGTTTATTTCTCACTGTCGTACTGGGTTCTCTGTTTGGTACTATCCTTGTGATGCTTTTCGGTAATATTAATAACATTTTTCCCTCAGCTTATGTAGATTAGGATAGTGCTATAAATTGAATGTAGGAATGAGGTGATTTTTCCAACTGTAGTAGTTTTAGAGGTAAAGAATTCCTACTTTTTAAAGAGTTACTTGAAAGCAGCTCTACATGTCACGGCCCTAGGAGACCTCATTACAACTGGACTTACTGCTGTGGCACCAAGAAGTTTCCTAGCTCTGTTTTTGTTTTGTTTTGCTTCCCTTCAAAAAAGATTTGTTCTGATGTTTTTACATTTGGAAATTAATTTTTTAAAGAAAAGATGATCTTGGTGACGGTTTACACATAGACTTCCATGTGTGAAAGTTGAGTTTGATATTTGACTTTTTATAATATTACGTTTTCTGTACTACTTTATTATTTTTTTTGTTTTTTGTTTTTTTCCTTTTTTTTCTGTATTACTTTAGCACAGGAGAATATATATTCCTTTTGGAGACTGATTCTAAGAACAGTCTCACATGATGGTTTTTTCCCATTTTTATTGAGATATAATTAATGTATGACCCCTGTGTAAGTTTACATTGAATAGCATGACTTGAACGTCATACATTGTGAAATGATTACCACACTAAGTTTAAACATCCATCACTTCATATAGTTTAAAATTTTTTTCCTTGTGAACTCTTAGGACCTACTGTCAACTAACTTTCAAATATACCATGTTGTATCATAACTGTAGTTATCATGTATACCACATGATTTTTTTTTTTTTNTTCTGGTTACCACTGATATTGAATGAGCCAACTTTTACCTAGTTTTGGAAAGCCAGTGTTTGTTACTTACACCCTTTTAAAATCTTAGCAGCAAACTCTGATAAAAATGGTGAATTAAGCCTTCATATTTAACTTGTTAAGTGTTGATGTATATACGAAATATTTATGGGTATTTTCTCTCTTAAAAAAAAGGCCATGATATAATTAGAAAATGGTGACTTGATTTTCCACTCCTCTGTTTGGTAGAGATTTGACTTTTCATGCTGCTGCTGCTGCTAAGTCGCTTCAGTTGTCTCCAACTCTGTGTGACCCCATAGATGGCAGCCCACCAGGCTCCCCCATCCCTGGGATTCTCCAGGCAAGAACACTGGAGTGGGTTGCCATTTCCTGCTCCGATGCATGAAAGTGAAAAGTGAAAGTGAAATCACTCAGTTGTGTCCGACTCCTAGTGACCCCATGGACTGCAGCCCACCAGGCTCCTCTGTCCATGGGATTTTTCAGGCAAGAGTACTGGAGTGGGGTGCCATTGCCTTCTTCTGCTATATTAAAAAGTGATTGCCACAATGTCTAGTTAACCTTCCTCATAGTTACAGATTTTTTTCCTGTCACGAGAACTTTTGATATGTATTCTCTTTACAACTTTCATATGTAATATGCTGTTATTAATTATAGTCACTATGCTGTATATTACATCTTCACGACTTATTTTGTAACTCAACGTTTGTACATTTTGACTTCCTTCATCTATTTTGCCCACCCTTCAACTCCCTTCCCACCTCTGGCAACCACCAATGTTCTCTGTATCTATGAGCTTTTTTTTTTTAAAGATTCCATTTGTAAATGAGATCATTCATTTGCTATTTATCTTTCTCCATCTGACTTATTTCACTTAGGGTAATGCCCTTAAGGTTCATCCTTCCCGTTTGTTTTTTATTTTTAATTTGAAGTTTCTACCTCTTTATACATGAAAATTAGCCTCAGAAATTTGAAGTTCATTGACAGAAAATTAATTCATGTATGTTAGATAAGAAAAGCAAGTCAAAAGCATCTAGTTTTGTCTTAATGAAGAAATAGAATGTCCTCCTCCAAAGTGAAAGAAGAATCTTACTATTGTTATTGTGTCTGGAATTTGAGGAAGAGATGCTGTTAGAAAATACGTTCTCTTAATTTGACTTTTTACTTTCAGTAATTTTCTCTAGATGATTATGATAAGATATATCTCTTTTAGAATGTCTGGTCTCTTTTCAGAAAAAGCCCCATGTATGTGTCCTTGTATTTTGTTGACAGTTTATTTCTCACTGTCGTACTGGGTTCTCTGTTTGGTACTATCCTTGTGATGCTTTTCGGTAATATTAATAACATTTTTCCCTCAGCTTATGTAGATTAGGATAGTGCTATAAATTGAATGTAGGAATGAGGTGATTTTTCCAACTGTAGTAGTTTTAGAGGTAAAGAATTCCTACTTTTTAAAGAGTTACTTGAAAGCAGCTCTACATGTCACGGCCCTAGGAGACCTCATTACAACTGGACTTACTGCTGTGGCACCAAGAAGTTTCCTAGCTCTGTTTTTGTTTTGTTTTGCTTCCCTTCAAAAAAGATTTGTTCTGATGTTTTTACATTTGGAAATTAATTTTTTAAAGAAAAGATGATCTTGGTGACGGTTTACACATAGACTTCCATGTGTGAAAGTTGAGTTTGATATTTGACTTTTTATAATATTACGTTTTCTGTACTACTTTATTATTTTTTTTGTTTTTTGTTTTTTTCCTTTTTTTTCTGTATTACTTTAGCACAGGAGAATATATATTCCTTTTGGAGACTGATTCTAAGAACAGTCTCACATGATGGTTTTTTCCCATTTTTATTGAGATATAATTAATGTATGACCCCTGTGTAAGTTTACATTGAATAGCATGACTTGAACGTCATACATTGTGAAATGATTACCACACTAAGTTTAAACATCCATCACTTCATATAGTTTAAAATTTTTTTCCTTGTGAACTCTTAGGACCTACTGTCAACTAACTTTCAAATATACCATGTTGTATCATAACTGTAGTTATCATGTATACCACATGATTTTTTTTTTTTTTAACTCGTTTTCAGTGATTCTCAGTCCAGGAAAGGGAATGGCAAATATCGACTGCTGTCCAAATTAAGTCTGCCACTTGTTTGTTTTTTTAAGTTTAATTGGGACATAGCCACACTCATTTATTTATTTATTATGTATTTCATGCTACATTCCCTGGTGCTCAGACAGTAAGTAAATAATCTGCCTGCAATGTGAGAGACTCAAGTTTGAGCCCTAGGTTGGGAAGACCCCCTGGAAAAGGAAATGCCAACCCACTACAGTATTCTTGTCTAAAGAATTCCATGGACAGAGGAGCCCGGTGGGCTACATACAGTTCATGGGGTCGTGAAGAGTCAGCATGACTGAGCAGCTTTCACTCACTCACTCACTCACTTCGTGCTACATGGGTGGAGTTGAGTAACTGCAAAAGAGACTTGTCTGTTTCCCTCTCCACAGAACCTAAATATTTCTTATGGAAATGTTTGTCAGCTCCTTATCTAGGGTGATCCTCAGGATCACCTAAGGATTCCTTAGGGTTTTCCCTTCTACCAAAACAGAATCTCTGATGTACTGAGCTGTGTCTCATATCAGTGGAGGAAAAGTTTACAGATTTGATACTATTCTTATAGCATTGACCCCTGCCCCCATTTTATCCCAAGTAGAGGAGCGGGTCTTCAGGCAGGGTATAGATTTAAGATTCCTGTTAGCTCAAACATGATTTGCTAGGCATACTCTTGAGAAAGCCTATTTAAAACAACAACAGCATTAACAAAATAAAACGAAAAGCATGATCATTATTCATTCTTAATATTCAGTAAGAAGATGCTCTATGGCATGTCTGTTAAGAACTGTTAAATATTTCAGTTTAGAAGTTTCTGTATTAGGCTGTTGCTTTCTTTCTTCTTGTTATTACCAGTCTATTGAGTGAATATTATTGTATGAGTTTAGCTTTTTCGTTTTTTTTTTTGGAAATAGCATTTTGTTTTGATGGGGTTAGTTTATAAAGAATGAGTCACATTCACTTTTTTGTAACATAAGTCTATAACAATACTGTAGAAAATCATTATGTGGCTCTGTTCATGGAGCAGGTTGGAATTAACTGTTAGATATTTTAAGAGACAGCATACTCTGCCCTGAAATATTGTAAATCATTCTGAACTGTTCTAGAGTGAATTGACACTTGTTTTTGGTTTATATCCTTGAATTCTTATCCTAACATAACAGCAACCAATTTATTCCCTATTGGCAATGAAACACTTTACAGAAAATATCAGCCTAATTTAAAAAATGTTGCTATGTTAATTCTGAAAAATGCTTTTAAAAAGTATTTACCAGTGTCAAATATTTGCTATTTGGAACCCCCTCCCAAATTATATTTTAGTGAGCTTAAAAACAAAAGTGGAAGTGCAAAATTCAGTGCTAAATGTTTTAAATATAAACACGTTTTGACTTACTTAATCTAAGTCAAATTAATTTTCACACACATATAGACCAAATTAAGTTGAAATCACCTTCCATGGTAATGCTAAATTAGTTGTTTGAATAAATGTTGCTAGTAGTTGTCAATATATGCCACTTTTCATGTCATTTGCTTATTTTTTTTTTTCCTAGTTGAAACTGGCTGTGAATGAACAGAAAGGGAAAGTTACTGAAAAAGTCATTCTTTCAATGACAGTGAAAGAACACCGTCAGGCACAAGCAGAAGTAAGGAACTTAATGTTTAAACTGTACTGTAAAACTGCAATAAGTACTAATTATAAAATTAAGACAAATTTTTCTTGGGTTTGATAGTGAACCAACTATAGTTATCTGATAACAATGAAAAAAACTGGTCAAAACTGGAAATTATTTTATTGATATAGGCACCTTGAAAAATAATTATATTCTTGAAGGAATTAATCATATTATACTTTTCTTATGCTACTTATAAATGTTTTCTCATAAATTTCCTAAATGAGGAAATTATTACATGCAACCAGAANCCATATGAAAACTGGGAATAATAATAATATATGTATCATAAGACTACTTTAAGGTAGAGCAAGCCTTTTGGAAATGATCTGCTGGATATCCGAATGTAATTTTTTATTGTCAGTTTAAAAGTGTGTCATTCCAGATTCTCTGAAAAGTTGACACCAAATGGAACTTAAAATGTGTATAGTTTTTAACTGAGGGCAGAAGGAGAAGGGGGTGACAGAGGATGATTGGGTGGCATCACTGACTCAATGGACATGAGCTTGAGCCAACTCTGGGAGATAGTGAAGGACAGAGAAGCCTGGCATGCTGCAGTTCATGGGGTCACAAAGAGTCTGACACGACTTAGCAACTGAACAACAACAACGCTCTTACAGGCATTTCTTCTATTAAAATCCATGCTGGGGAGAGCTCTAAGTAATATTGGGAGACTTGTCAGACTGAAATGCAGGCTTGAACTCAAGTGAAGGAGAGAGGAAGGGAAGACTTGGTAGAAGTCTGTTGTGCGAGCTGAGGAGCATGTGGCAAAGCTGGGGACACATGCTTGAGTCAAGGCTGCCCCTCAGAGGGGTGCTGGGCCTCCCCGGACTGGACTTGTTTTCGTGTCTTTGGCCGTTGGTGCTTGCCTGGTGACGGATGATAAGAGCAAAATAGCTTGGACCCCTGGTCAGTTGTGTTTCTGTAGTAAGGGGCCTGTGAAGCTCATTCTTGTAGCTTCCTCAAAAGGCATAGTTGGCATCATCCTTATTGCCTTCACCATAGCCTTCTTGCTAAGTAAGTTATAAAAGTATTTTTAAATGTCTTTATTTTCAATCACCCCTTTCCCCATGATTTGATGGGAATGTTGGACTCTTAAATATGCCTAAAGGCAGTGCATAAATGACCTCTGGCTGGAAACAAGATAGAACTCCTTCCAAAATAATTTCCCATTAAAAAGTTGAGGGTAGTGACATTGATTGGAATAAGAGATGGTACACACTTCAGTTTTCCTGGTAGTTACACTGTAGCTCATCCTTAATTTTAAGGTTGCTGCTGCTGCTGCTGCTGCTAAGTCGCTTCAGTCGTGTCTGACTCTGTGCGACCCCATAGACGGCAGCCTACCAGGCTCGCCCGTCCCTGGGATTCTCCAGGCAAGAATGCTGGAGTGGGTTGCCATTTCCTTTTCCAATGCATGAAACTGAAAAGTGAAAGGGAAGTAGCTCAGTCGTGTCCGACTCTGTGACCCCATGGACTGCAGCCCACCAGGCTCCTCCGTGAGAGATACTTAATTTTGCTCAGAGGTTCCCATGTCTTTTCTAATCTTTGTTCATCAAGTCTGGTTATATTCACTTCTCAGCCTAAAAAAACACTGTACTCTGTACCTGAAACAAATAAGAGATTTTAGGGACTTTAAAACACCTATTTTTATCTCCCAGCTCCCCTTCTGGTTCTTTTTAATTATGTTGTAAATTAGAAAGTGTCTTGGTCTTAAGTTTAAGCACTGACCTGCCTTTGAGACCATCCCATATGTTGTATGCCCAGATGGTGTTTCCTAGCATGGAGGCTGCTGCCCTTTTGTGCTGATTCCAAGTGACAATTTAGCACAAAGTGCTCTGGAGTCTCCTCACTGACATATATGGACTCAAAGCCACACAGCATTCAGACCAACAGCTAAACTCAACATCTAGTGAGAAGCTAGACGCTCACTCAAAGAGTGAGGAGTGAGGAACTTTCCTCACTCAAAAGCCAGGAGCTCCTCAAAGAGTCATTCGTAATAGTTAAAATACAGTATTCACAAGGTATGGTTTAGAATGTACACCTTTCATAGGTATACATTTAAGAATGATTAAAAATAAAATAATATTTTGTGCTTACTCGAAATCATCTTGAGACTTTAATTAAATTCAAGAGTTGCATGAATGTATCACAGAAACACAACCAAACTGCCCTACGTGTATGTTTATTGACAGGTGTGCATTTGCATTCTCTCAGAAGTTTAGTTTGTTTCCTCATCAGAATACTCAATTTTTTTTTTTTTTTGCTACCTTCTGCTCTTTTGTCACTCTCCCAAATTCTGTACAAGTGTCACTTCCGTGCTGCATTTCCACAGAGAATGAAGAGTAGAATGTGTAGGCTTTCTACTGCACAATGAGATGGTGCATTTTTTTCAACATATGCATACGTAAGCCTTCTTTTGTGAATGGGACTGATAGGGTCAGATAATGTTTAAAGGGAAAGCCTTTATGTCTCTCAGGCCTCTATGTTTCCACATGGATGCTCCCACACACACATAGATTGAATTATGAACAGACCCATTAATGCTGGGATCACAAAAGGTCAAGTTTTGTCTTTTTTTTAACCCCCATTCACATTTCCTTTGTAGAGAGGGAGAAAAAAAAGGGATTTGCACCAAAAAAAAGATTCATGATGAAGAATTTTAAACATATTCCCCCTTTTAGCAACATCTGTGATTTGAAAAAAAAAAATTGTGTTATGTAAAATCATTCAGAAATATTGTTTTACCTACTCAATTTTGGTATATGAATTATTTCATGCATAGTGTTATCTTTAAGGGTAACATGACACGTTATCATAATAACTGAGAAAAATGTAGCACTTTCAGAATAAAAGGCCTTATGAATATGTAAAGTAACAAGGTTTGAATAAAATTGGGTGGAAACTTCATCAAAACATCAGTGGCAGAATTCTTGATATATGTTCTCCTCTGTTTAAGATGTAAGTTAAGCTTTGCTATGGCATCTTATTTTATAATTTTAAGTTATTAAAAAATAGGTCATAATTGATATAATTATGCTTCACATACATTAACAGATAATCATACAGCCAAGGAAAACAGCAAAAATGATAGAGAAATTTTTTGAAGCAACAAAGAATTTATAGGAAATGAAACTTTAAGGTTCTAACCAATAGCCCTTTAGAATGCAAATGACATCATCAATTGTATGGTTGGTTGATTTCTGATGTCACAAGAAATCCCCTATCAATGAAAGGCTATGAATTGTGACAGTAAAGCCAGTCATGTATAAAAATGTTCTCAAATCAAAGCCTGAAATTCCTCCTTTTTTTTTCTTTTTATGGCGTGCTATAGCATTAGGTACAGTATATAAAATTAAAGAGAGAAGTATTATCGATTAGCAAAATATATTGCATGTTGCTTAGTATATTTTGAGGACTACATAAAGTTGATTCTTTTTGAATTATATGATACCATGTGCAGGTTCAGAGAGCATCGGTGCTTTCCAGAAGTAGTATGTGTTTATGCTCAGTCTTGTCCACTCTTTGTGACCCCATGGACTATAGCCCCTCAGGCTCCTCCGTCCATGGAATTTTCCAGGCAAGAATATTGGAGTAGGTTGCCATTTCCTTCTGCAGGGGATCTTTTTGACCCAAGGATGGAACCTGCAACTCCTGTGTCTCCTGTATTGGCAGACAGATTCTTTACCACTGCCTTTACTCTACTGGGAAGCTCAAGTAGCATTTGAATATTATACTTAATTTTGTCAGATAGCTGTAAGAGCAAGTCACCTGGTCTGCTTTGGTCTCTAGCTTTGGTATGATAGATACTATTATCCATCATCTTTGAGGATAATACTGCTAGAAGGTAGTATGGTAGAGATAAAGATGAAAACATTGACTAAAATTGCATCAGTTATTACTGCCATATCTTAAGTTTTGCAACTTTTTTATAGACTTAACTGTATTTGGGAAGCATAGAAATTTGTTCCAGAAAGTAAGAAAAAGTCTTGAATCTTGAAGAGCAAGATGAAGAAGGAATTAGGGTTGGTGAAGTGTAAGAGGGGAGGAAGGAGCTACTTGGAAGGTTCCTTATACTATTTATTGGAAGTAGATTAATTAGGTGGAGATGGCAGGTTGGCTTAGAGAGGGAGAGCTTAGGACAGGTACCACTCAGTATTTATTTTGATAATGCCAGTAATGGGAGGGGATGAGGAGATGAAGACTTGGGCCAGAGTATTACTTATAAGAAAAGCAAGGAAGGACAGGAAATATATGTGTTTACAAGAAGGGTTGACAAACTATAGCCGAGGGGCCAAATCCAGCCCATTGCTTGTTTTTCTAAATAAATTTTTATTGGAACATAGCCTTGTGAATTTGTTTATATACTGTCTGTGGCTGCTTACAAAGTACAGCTGCAAGGTCAAATGGTTGTTTGTTTGTTTGTTTAATATTTATTTATTTATTCAGTGCTTTGTGTCTTAGCTGTGGCACTAGGGATTCTCTATCATCTCTGTTGCAACATGTGGAATATTTAGAAGTGTCACGTAGGATCTAGTTACCTGATCAGGAATTGAACCTGGGGCCCCTGCATTTGGAGTACAGAATCTTTGCCAATGGACCACCAGGGAAGTCCCCAGGGTTGAGTAGTTTTGAAAGAGACATTTTAATACAAAACTGAAAATATTTATTATCTGGCTCTTACAAAGAAGTTTGCCAACATTTTATTTAGAAGAAAGCATTGCTTAAAGAAAGCAAGTGGTTGGTCACATAGGGACAAATAAGAAAAACACTCTCACAAAAAAAGAAATAATTTAAATTAGTTTTCTTATATGCATATAAGGCTTCTAAAGTTCTAGAGTCTGTTTAGTTCAGTCACTCAGTCATGTCCAACTCTTTGCAACACCATGGATTGCAGCACGCCAGGCTTCCCTGTCCATTACCAGCTCCCGTAGCTTGCTCAAACTCATGTTCATCTAGATGGTGATGCCATCCAACCATCTTATCCTCTGTCGCCCCCTCCTCCTCCTGTGTTCAATCTTTCCCAGTATCAGGGTCTTTTCCAGTGAGTTGGCTCTTCTCATCAGGTAGCCAAAGTATTGGAGTTTCAGCTTCAGCATCAGTCCTTCCAATGAATATTCAGGGTTGATTTCCTTTAGGATTGACTGGTTTGATCTCCCTGCAGTCCAAGGGACTCTCAAGAGTCTTCTCCAACATCAAAGTTCAAAAGAATCAATTCTTCAGTGCTCAGTTTTCTTTATGGCCCAACTGTCACATCCATACATGACTACTGGAAAAACTGTAGCTTTGACTAGATGGATCTTTGTCGGCAAGGTAATGTCTCTACCCTTTAATATGCTGCTGAGGTTTGTCATAGCTTTTCTTCCAAGGAGTAAGCAGTCACTATCTGCAGTGATTTGGGAGCCCAAGAAAATAAAGTCTATCACTATTTCCATTGTTTCCACATCTATCTGCCAGGAAGTGATGGGGCCAGATAACATGATTTTCATTTTTTGAATGTTGAGTTTTAAGCCAACTTTTTCACTCTCCTCTTTCCCTTTCATCAAGAGGCTTTTTAGTTCCTCTTCACTTTCTGCCATTAGGGTGGTGTCATCTGCATATCTGAGGTTATTGATATTTCTCCCGGCAATCTTGATTCCAGCTTTTGCTTCATCCAGCCTGGCATTTCACATGATGTACTCTGCATATAAGTTAAATAAGCAGAGTGACAATTTGTAGCCTTGACATGGAAGTCTGTTGTTCCATGTCTGGTTCTAACTGTTGCTTCTTGACTGGTGCACAGATTTTTCAGTAGCAGATAAGGAGACTTGGTATTCCCATCTCTAAGAATTTTCCACAGTTTGTTGTGATCCACACAGTCAAAGGCTTTATAATAATAAAATGAAGCAGAAGTAGATGTTTTTCTGGAATTCTCTTGTTTTGTCTATGATCCAATGGATGTTGGCAATTTGATCTCTGGTTCCCCTGCCTTTTCTAAATCCAGTTTGAACATCTGAAAGTTCTCGGTTCACATACTGTTGAAGCCTAGCTTGGAGAATTTTGAGCATTGCTTTGCTAGCGTGTGAGATGAGTGCAGTAGTGTGCTAGTTTGAACATTCTTTGGCATTGCCTTTCTTTGGGATTGGGATGAAAGCTGACCTTTTCTAGTCCTGTGGCCACTGCTGAGTTTTCCAAATTTGCTGGCATATTGAGTCTAGCACTTTAACATCATTCTTGGGAAAAATTAAATATAGTTGAGTTATATATACACATAATATCATTATCGTATGTAGAGGTTTCAAAATAACTAGGCAAAATAGAAAAATAAGTATTCAAATCATACGGATAACAGTACAAACTTGCTTTCATTTACTTTCCTGAAATTCTTGTGGGAGGGATAGAAATCATTGACTTAACGTTAGAGTTGGTTGGGACAAATGCCATATTTTTAGCTGAGACAGAAAGAGAATGAACTGTCAGTACATGAGAGACTCTTGAAGAAAAATTTCTTATTTTATCTGTGGATGTTGAAGTAAGGTTGAGAATCTATGTGATACTTTCAAGACCAAGAAAGACAGTTAAAACTTAATATGCAGAAAACTACTCTATTTAAAAATGTAAACACTGTAATAATATAACATGTATATGAGACTATATAGGTTAGCCATTGTGTTGTCCATTCTTTCAGTTCAGTTCGGTTCAGTCACTCAGTCGTGTCCGATCTTTGTGACCCTATGAATCGCAGCACGCCAGGCCTCCCTGTGCATCACCAGCTCCCTGAGTTCACTCAGACTCACGTCCATTGAGTTGGTGATGCCATCCAGCCATCTCATCCTTGGTCGTCCCCTTCTCCTCCTGCCCCCAATCCCTCCCAGCATCAGGGTCTTTTCCAGTAAGTCAGCTCTTCGCATCAGGAGGCCAAAGTATTGGAGTTTCAGCTTTAGCATCAGTCCCTCCAAAGAACACCCAGGATTGATCTCCTTTAGAATGGACTGGTTGGATCTCCTTGCAGTCCAAGGGACTCTCAAGAGTCTTCTCCAACACCACAGTTCAAAAGCATCAATTCTTCGACGCTCAGCTTTCTTCACAGTCCAACTCTCACATCCATACATGTCCACTGGAGAAACCATAGCCTTGACTAGACGGACATTTGTTGGCAAAGTAATGTCTCTGCTTTTCAGTATGCTATCTAGGTTGGTCATAACTTTTCTCACAAGGAGTAAGCATCTTTGAATTTCATGGCTTCAATCACCATCTGCAGTCATTTTGGAGCCCCCCAAAATAAAGTCTGACATCTAATTCTTAGTATGATACCGTCAATATTAGTCCTCACTTGTGGATGATGGTCTTATTACCTGTTCCAAATCTCTCAGTCAGCAAATGAAAGAACCAGTATTTTAACTCAAGATTTCAAAAAGTCCATGCCCTGTTCAGAGTCATTCATAATTCTACTGCTACTGCTAAGTCACTTCAGTCATGTCCAACTCTGTGGGACCCCATAGACGGCAGCCCACCAGGCTCCCCCATCCCTGGGATTCTCCAGGCAAGAACGCTGCAGTGGGTTGCCATTTCCTTCTCCAGTTCACGAAAGTGAAAAGTGAAAGGGAAGTCGCTCAGTCGTGTCCGACTCTTCATGACCCCATGGACTGCAGCCTACCAGGTTCCTCCGTCCATGGGATTTTCCAGGCAAGAGTACTGGAGTCGGGTGCCATCGCCTTCTCCATTCATAACTCTAAATGAGTCCAATTTGATCACTTTAGGAGTCATGGATAAACTGAACTTCTGCTTTTCATCTCTTTTGGTCACTACCCTATATCTATCAATGTTTATGTAAGAATTCAGTCTATTAGAATATAAGGTTATATAGCATAATGAAAAGTCAAAGAATTGTAATGATTATAATTTGCTAACTATATGGATTAAAATATTCTTACTATTTTTGAGTCCTCTGCATGTCTTTCTAGTAATCCATAAGTCAAGTTTGTGTCTCTTAAATATGTTGATTAGAAATCCAGAAATTTAAACACAAAGGGTAAATGTCTCTAAACTTTTGCTGTTTCTGAAAAAATTTTATGCATCATTCTGAAATATATATATTCAAAATATTGTCTAGAATATTCAGAATATTGTCTTTGAAGTATGGATATTTGGAAAAATTATATTTTTCCAAAATGATATTTTGAAGCATTTGGAAGGAAGAAAATAAATTGTTTCATTTAAAAGGCCTAAACAATGTTAATAGTGTTAACATATGTATTAAAAATTTTAAGGTAAATTGCAGATGGCAAAATAAAATATTCTAGAAAGGAAGGTATATAAAATAGAATTAAATATTGTCATTGATACATATATTTGATTATTTAAAGTCTTAGAGTGGTCTTATTCTGTTAAGCAGCTTGGCAAACTTGTAAGATGTATATGTTTCTTTCTGTATCTAGAAAGCAATTGTAAATAGGTACCTGTTCCATATTTTTAAAATTAGAAATCTTCCCATAAATAAAATTTGTTAATGAAGGAATGTATGTATCATCTGTTCACTTTACTTGAACATAGATCTATGCTCAAATTCTTATATTGAAGTCATTTCCCCCACATCAAACTAGGCACTCAAAAATCTAATAGGTGTGACATCAACAATTACTACTTGCTAACAACGCTTGTAATTTAACCCCTTCAGGTGAACAGGCTGATTGATGAATTGCAGACAGCTATCAAAAGCAACAGAGGTCATCTCTTTAAACTTGGCCCCCAATTACAGGCTGAACAGGAGCAATTCTCTTCTTATGTCTACCAACACATTAAAAGCCTTCCAGCAAACACTCTTATCCCAGGAGGCCTGCAGCTCAAGGTGGGTGTCATTCTGTGACTCTCAATGGGTTCAGCCAGAGACAAAACACTCTGCTCCATTTGGAGACCCTTGTAACAATGCCACTCAGCTTGAATTTCTTTTTGTGTTGTCTTCCTAAAACTGGAGTTTGAATTACAAGTGCTAATATTACCATAGAGGTACTATGTTTTAAAAGAAAATATCTAGAGGTCTTTGAAATACGGATTTATAAACTTTAGTTTTCAACCCAGAGAAGTAATTTTAATGAAGAAATTTAATCATTGAACATTTATGTGCTTTTCCAAGAAACATATATTTTTCACAGGAGTCACTATGTATTTCAGTTTTTTAAAATAACATATTTGGAGAAATGGACAAGCTTTAATAATTGACAGACAGTGGCAATAGGAATTAGAGGTGAAAGGCCAGGTGACTGATTGATGTTCAAACTACATTTCCAAGGAAAAAGATCTGTATTGGATAAGTGTGACACATGTCTGAGTTCACTTGGTAAAATCAATACTTCAGAATATACTGGGAAAAAAGGTGAATTGGTTATCTGTCAGGACAAGATAGCTAAATGTCCTAGACTACTCTTTGCTATTGCATCTTTGGAAGAGAAAAAAAATAATTCATATTCAGCTAAAGTGGTTTATGTACTGGAAGTTTAGGTAAATACTTTTATCATAATAGTGTATCCATATTAAGTATATCAAGTTAAAATTGCTCTTTAATCTCATATCTCATATTTTGAAAGACTATCATTAGTAAAATTAAATTAACCTGAGCATGGCACTTTTCCCTCTGAAAAACCATTACTGCAACTCTTTATTTCCTTCTGATTATGTTTATATTTGAATGTTATTAACATTCAAAATAATTGTATTTTGATCAACCTTTATCTCTAAGGTTCCCCTTAATATTCAGCCTTATTCTGCAAATAACATGATAAACATTACGTTTTCTGTCTATAACTTATTTCTTTAAGGGAATTCCTTGTTTGCATTTTGAATGAGAGTATTACCATGTAGAAATTGACCTTTGGGGAAATGTAGTTCCAAGATAAACAGATGATCATTTATCTCTTATCAGTTCAGTTCAGTGGTTCAGTTGTGTCCGACCCCATGAATCGCAGCACGCCAGGCCTCCCTGTCCATCACCAACTCCCGGAGTTGACTCAGACTCACGTCCATCGAGTCAGTGATGCCATCCAGCCATCTCATCCTCTGTCATCCCTTTCTCCTCCTGCCCCTAATTCCTCCTATCATCAGAGTCTTTTCCAGTGANAAAAAAAAAAAAAAAAAAAAAAAAAAAACATACTGAATGGGAGAAGATGTTTGCAAAGGATGTACCCAAGAAGGGATTAATATCCAAACTATATAAAGAACTCAGTGTCAAGAAACACAAGCAATTCAATTAAAAAATGGGCAAAGAACCTGAATAGTCATTTTTCTAAGGAAGACATACTGATGGCTAGTAGACACATGAAAAGATGCTCAACATCACTAATCAGGGACATGCAAATCAAAACCACAATGAGATATCACCTCATACTTGTCGTAAATTGCTGTTATCAAAAAGATAACAAAAAACAAGTGTCAACGAGGATGATGGAGAAAAGAAATCCTCGAACATTATTGGTGGAATTGTAAATTGGTGTAGCTACTATGCAAAACAGTTCCTCAAAAAGTTAAAAATAGAACTGCCATAGCATTTCCACTTCTGGGCATTTATCTGAAGGAAGAAAAAAAACACTTATTTGAAAATATATATGCACTGCTATGTTTATTGCAGCATTATTTACAATAGCCAAGAAATGGAAGCAACCTAAGTATCTAGTGATAGATGAATGGATAAAGATGTTTTGTGTATATTATATGTGCATACACACACACATACACGCACACACACAATGGAATGTTACTCAACTATAAAAATAATGAAATCTTGTCATTTGCAGCAACATGGATAGACCCACAGGGCATTTTGCTAAATGAAATGACATATAGACAAATGCGATATGATTTCACTTCTATGTGCAATCTTTTCATACTGTTCATGGGGTTCTCAAGGCAAGAATACTGAAGTGGTTTGCCATTCCATTCTCCAGTGGACCACATTTTGTCAGAACTCTCCACCATGACCCGTTCGTCTTGGGTGGCCCTGCACAGCATGGCTCATAGTTTTGTGAAGAACTGATTCATTGGAAAAGACCCTGATGCTGGGAAAGATTGAAGGCAGGAGGAGAAGGGGACATCAGAGGAGATGGTTGGATGGCATCACCGACTCAATGAACATGAGTTTGAGAAAGCTCTGGGAGTTGGGAATGGACAGGGAAACCTGGACGGCTACAGTCCATGGGGTTGCAAAGAGTCAGAAATGACTGAGTGACTGAAGTGAGCTGAACTGATATGTGCAATCTATAAAACAAAAGCATTAGATATAGAGAACAAACTTGTGGTTACAAAAGGGTGGGAGTTGTGTGGGATTGGGCAGATTAGAACAAGGGCATTAAGTACAAACTTCCAGTTATTAAATAAATACACCATGGGGAGGTAATGTATAGCACAGGGAATATAATCAATGTGTGTGTGTGTTAGTCACTCAGTCGTGTCCTCTTTCCAACCCTGTGCACTGTAGCCTGCCAAGTTCCTCTGTCCATGGAATTCTCCGAGCAAGAATACTGGAGTGGGTTGCCATTCCCTTATCCAGGGGATCTTCCCAACCCAGAGATAGAAGGTGGGTCCCCTGCATTGCAGGTAGATTCTTTACTGTTCAAGCCACTAGGGAAGTCCATAGTCAATAATATTGCAATACCTTTTTTATATGATGATGTATGGGCACTAAACTTAATCATGATGATCAGTTCATAATGTATATATATCAGATCACCATGTTGTACACCTGAAACTAAAGTTGTATGTCAACTGTGTATGTGTATGTGTGTGTTTAATCAGTTGTGTCTGACTCTTTACGACCCATGGACTACAGCCGGCCAGGCTCCTCTGTCCAAGGGATTCTCCAGACAAGAATACTGGAGTGGGTACTAGAGATGGAAATGGCAACCCACTCCAGTATTCTTGCCTGGAGAATGACTGAGCAACTGAGCACTCAGCAACCATTCCCTGCTCCTGGGGATCTTCCCGACCCAGGGATTAAACCTGGTCTCCTGCATTTCTGGTAGATTCTTTACCATCTGAGCTACTATATTTCAATTAAAAAAGGAAAATAAAAAGAAAAAGCAAAATGAAGCAACACAAAAGTAAAGATTCCTGCAAACAATACTTCTTTGTTTCAGAGCTCAACATCTGCCTTTCCCTGTCAGAGCTGTGCCAGGGTGGGTATAGGGAACTTTTATTTTATTTCTCCCCTTTTTTGAGCTTCGTCTTTTCCCATCAGCTCTATGATAGATATACTGTTTTTACAGGAAAACACTTACCTGCAACACAGACCCTCTCAAACCATTTCAAATAAAAGGAGGGTTTGTTGAAAACATGTAAAGATATCTCACAGAAATGAAAACCAGAAAATACAGCTGATTCTCACAAGAAAGTCATTTCTTTTCCATAACTCTTTCTGCTGAAGCCCTATGATCTCCCCTCTCCCCATCTTTCTGAGCTTTGAAATCTCTTCTTTCTGCAAGCTGGTTTTCTCTTTTTACTCCTTTGTTTGTATATGAGGAAAATTGTGGCCCCTTGTTGTTGTTCTGGCCCTAACTTTTTAGTTTAAATGGTCATCATCATTTGAATAGAGTCTTTGTGTCTCCTAGTTTAAATCAGGTATAGAGGGAATCTGTTTGCATCAGTCCAGCCTTATCTAGGTCCCTGACATCAACTCAACCGCCTGTAACCACTGAGTGGGGAAAGGTAGGATTGTGTGCAGTACAGGGCATAGAGGAGTTTCCAGTAATTAGTTTAGAAAGGGAAGTTGGTCATGGATGGCCTAAGTGATTGACACATTTCTCATATATAATTAAATGGAACATTATAACTAAATTATTGTGTATTATTTGTGGTAATGTATTCTCTCCTTTCCCTCCAACCCCCATATTTTTGGGAGTAGATGTTTGGACTGCTGGAAAAGACATCGAGATCTGTAGTTTTCTAAACTAATTCTTACATCTGCAATAGCCAGGCAGTAGAGACAAAAACTGGATTAGCAAAGTATACCCTAAGTATTCAGAATTGCAAATCTCTTAGAATCGAGGAGTTTTTTCGTACTCTCTAGGTGAAGTGAAAGTCACTCAGTTGTGTCTAACTCTTTGTGATCCTATGACTATATAGTCCATGGAATTCTCCAGGCCAGAATACTGGAGTAGGTAGCCTTTCTCTTTTCCATGATATCTCTCCAACCCAGGGATCGGAACCAGGTCTCCCTCATTGCAGGCAGATTCTTTACCAGCTGAGCCACAAGGGAAGACCTCTCTAGGTGAAGAGAATTTGCTATTTCCAATTGGAGAGATATTGAGCACAAGTCCTAGCAGCATACTGTCCTCTGTTAATTCCAGAATCAGTTCATATCAGTAGCCTGGCCAAACTGTTTCCATGGAGTTGGAGCACTGTCTCTAGCCCAGTTACCTCTGAGTCACTTTGTGCAAAGGCCAGGACTTTTGTGGTTATAAACAACTTTGTTCCATCTATAGCATAAGCTTTGCAGACTGTTAGATGATAATCAATCAGTCAGTTCATTTTCCATTTATAACTGTAAGCCGTGGCTCTAGTAAAACTTATTTCCCCCCTTTTCTCTTCATCTTGATAAAACAGTGAATTGGAATGAATCAGTTCAGTTCAGTCGCTCAGTCGTGTCCTACTCTTTGCGACCCCATGAACCGCAGCACGTCAGGACTCCCTGTCCATCACCAACTCCCAGAGTCCACACAGACCCATGTCCATTGAGTCAGTGATGCTATCCAGCCATCTCATCCTCTGTTGTCCCCTTCTCTTACTGCTTTCAATCTTTCCCAGCATCAGGGTCTTTTCAAATAAGTCAGCTCTTCGCATCAGGTGGCCAAAATATTGAAGTTNCCCTGTCCATCACCAACTCCCAGAGTCCACACAGACCCATGTCCATTGAGTCAGTGATGCTATCCAGCCATCTCATCCTCTGTTGTCCCCTTCTCTTACTGCTTTCAATCTTTCCCAGCATCAGGGTCTTTTCAAATAAGTCAGCTCTTCGCATCAGGTGGCCAAAATATTGAAGTTTTCAACTTCAACATCAGTCCTACCAATGAACACCCAGGACTGATCTCCTTTAGGATGGACTGGTTGGATCTCCTTGCAGTCCAAGGGACTCTCAAGAGTCTTCTGCAACACTACAGTTCAAAAGCATCAATTCTTATGTGCTCAGCTCTCTTTATAGTCCAACTCTCACATCCATACATGACCACTGGAAAAACTGTGGCCTTGACTAGATGGACCTTTGTTGACAAAGTAATGTATCTGCTTTTTAATATGCTGTCTAGGTTGGTCATAACTTTCCTTCCAAGGAGTAAGTGTCTTTTAATTTCATGGCTGCAATCACCATCTGCAGTGATTTTGGAGCCCAGAAAAAATAAAGTCAGTCACTGTTTCCACTGTTTCCCCATTTATTTGCCATGACGTGATGGGACTAGAATGAATATCTTTCTACTTTGTTTGATGATTTACATTACTGTTGAATGCAGATATGAGCCCAGGGCTCAACTTCAAGAACCAAACATACTATATTGGAGTCATCATCTTCTAGAGCTTCTAGGTGTTCAACTAGGGGCTGTAGGCAGGGAGTGATTCAAAAATCCCCTGGTGCATTTTTTCTTATTGTGTGTGGTTGCCTTCACGTCTTCACTGAGCTTCTCCTCCTCCTCATATCTCTCGTTGATAATTTAAAAGCAGCAGCTTTTGGTTAGGCCTTAATATTAGATGATCATTTTTTAAAAGGACACAGTCAGTGTTCCACAATGCCTCAGTTCCATCTTTGCATGATACAGTACCAAGTTCAAATAGATGTATAAGACAGAAGACTGAGAACAGTCTAGGTTTCAAAGTCCACCCCTACCATGGGAAATTTCCTTGTTTAAAAAAAAAAAATTGAAAACACAACATTAGAATTTTAGAAAAAAGTTATATCACCTGTATTCACATTATTCCTTATATGACCCGTGCAATCATTCCATATGCACTCACATGTAATCACAGCCACAGTGTGCACTTTTTTTGTGTTCTGGTACATTTTCTTTCCATCACATCTTAACACCTTTTAGGGTGATGAGATTTCTTATTGTCTTTACCTTAAGTGGTCACACTCAGTGTGTGGCATAATTTATGAAGCTCTTCAGGTAACAAGCTTTTGGAACAATTGCTTACTATTCCAAACCTTTTTTGCGCCACATCCCGTCACTGCCATCACCTTCGGGCCCTATAAGAACATCTGCTACAGCCACGGCTCAGTGGCTTCTGCCTTCCCAGTCCTGCTCTTTTGCCGCAACTCCTCCTCCTCTTCATCCCCATGGAGATGCTGTCAGAAATGTTAGCATTTCCCTGGGAGAGCAGGAAAGAAAGAATTGATAGGAAAGGGTATTAGCAAATCTGTAGGGGATGGTGGGTGGAAAAGCTAGTAGAAAAGTGGATGATCTGACTGGGAATTGATGAGCCGAGTGTGGGATGTGTGAGTAGGTGGGAGAAGACACAGGGAGTGAGTGAAAGATGGGTACGGGGAAGTCCTTTCACTGAAATTAGTGCTTTTCACACACAGCTGGTCAATGATGATCTGTCGTTAGTGTTCCATTTACCGCCAGTAGAGGTAGATCCAGTTTCTGTAAAATTTGGGGAAGAGGAGCTCCTTTAAAATTAGGCCTGAAAGTGGGTATTTGTTTAGGTTGAGAAAATAAATCACAACAGGTTAATAGAGTCTTGGAGATTCAGATCCTTTTTTCTGAGATGTTTTAAGGCAGCTTATCAGGCATTCTTACATAGAAATATTCCCTGATTATTCTCTGGCTTCTCCACCCCATATATTGACGCTCTGTAGCTCCTAGCACTCAGAACTGGAGCAAGATGCGGGTACTGAAGCTTAATTTTCACTAACTTCACATGAATCCACTCTAGCTGTGAGCAAGCAAAATATGGTGGAATTTAGTAACCTGTAAAAAACCAGAATCAGAGGTCTGTGATTTGGAGATTTTTTTTAGCATTTATATTTTTATATTGCTTGGTTATCATATTCTTCCCTAGCATGAAAAATTTAGGTTTTTAAAAAGAGATAATTCAGATATTTACTTTTAAAAAATGACTTTGTCCAGCACCTTGTTCATTTTCTAGGTGAAAGTGAAAGTATTAGTTGCTCAGTTGTGTCCTATTCTTTGTGACCTCATAGTCTGTAGTCCACCAGGCTTCTCTGTCCATGGGATTCTCAAGGCAAGAATACTGAAGTGGGTTGCCATTTTCTTCTCCAGGAGATCTTCCCAACCCAGGGATCAAATTCTGGTCTCCTGCATTGCAGGTAGATTCTTTATTGTCTGAGCCACCACAGAAGCCTCCTCTAGGTAGTATGTATCTAACAATTTTTATTCTTCCAATTACAGAATAAAAGAAAAATTTAAATGAATCATCCAGTAAACCCATACATTATTAAATACATATGTCCATAAGGCATTGTGCTAGGTATAGTGGGAAGAGGCAGAGAGACCTGGAACATCTTCTGAGCTCAAGTCTATGATTATTTAATTGGAACAATATGATACCTTTCAAAGATGATAAAATTAATGTGTAGACCTGCTCAGTTTTTTACTCCAGTTTCATTTTAACTTACAGGTTTGTTTATATTTAGAAAGTGGTTTACTTTAACCGATAACAAAAAAGATGCTAGTTTTGATCCTTAATACCTTCCAGGCCTTTCTTATGTTTTGGAGACTTGATTTTGTTCTATCAAAGGCACAATGGCACCTGGAAACATTAGAGATTTGTAGTCTATTTCGTGGGCTTCCCAGGTGGTACTCATGGTAAAGAACCTGCCTGCCAAGGCAGGAGACAAAAGAGATGTGGTTCAATCCCTGGGTGGGGAAGATGGAGGAGAAAATGGCAACCAATTTCAATACTCTTGCCTGGAGAATCCCATGGACAGAAGAGCCTACAGTCCATAGGGTCACAAAGAGTCGAACATGACGGAAGTGGCTTAGCACACACAGCACACTCTGGTGATCATTTAAAAAAGAGAAAGTTTTCTCACTGTATTTATCCATATATAATCATATATAAAGTGAAAGTGAAAGTGAAGTTACTTAGTCATTTCTGACTCTTTGTTACCCCGTGGACTTCTGTAGCCCACCAAGCTCCTCTGTCCATGGGATTCTCCAGACAAGAATACTGGAGTGGGTTGCCATTTCCTCCTCCAGGGGATCTCCCGACCCAGGGATCAAACCTGGGTTTCCCGCATTGGAGGCAGATGCTTTAACCTCTGAGCCACTAGAGTAGAAAGTTTATTTAAATATTTAAGAATCTGTGGAACAATTAAATGAGTAAAAGGAGATAACTGAAGTCAAGTGATGAGGGCTTTTTTTTGGTATGGTGTCATCACTGCTCTGTATCCATATTATGTCCTTATTCCTTGAACCTTGTCTTTCTGTTAAAACATTTATCCAATATATATTTTTGAATTTCTGAGCTGCTCTGTTAAATTATCTACATTATTTGAGTAAACAGGGGGACAACAAATTTAGGATATGCTCTAAGTAGTAAAACATGCCAACTTAAAAACTTCATTTTCAAAGGAATTTTGTCTAGAGTAGTATAACTGGAATATTCAATGTTACTGTTGTGACTTCAAGAACATTTATAAAGTGTTGGACAAGATGTGATGGAGATAATCAGTTTTCATATGTAGATTTCACTAAGAAGGCAAATATCGGACTACCCATTTTGCAGGCAAATAAACTTGAGACTCATGAATACCTACCAACATCTCATGAATAGCCATTTACAGCAGGCACTGAAATATCTCACCTTCTTTTCTTTCCACTGCTCTTTTCCATCTTGCCTAACTTTCTTTCTTTCTTTCTTTTTTTTTTTTTTTGTGGCTTATTGCGGGAAGGGTGATACCTCTATATTCACCGTAGCCTACTTCCTGACAGGCATCTGCAGCCAGGTTAAATCTCTGTGTGCAGGAAGATCCAATCTTCCCTTCCTAGACCCAATGAAGAGAAAAACTGAAAAACTGCGTCTGTATCAAAATCTAGGAAGAGCAATTGGTTGGGCGGTACCTAAGCTCACATGCAGAGCTGGTGTAATGAGACAGGCTTTCCCTGTGCAGCTCTTGACAGCCTTGAAGGTGCCCAGAGAATTGCCAGGTGGGCAGTCAGCAGGGAAAGTCCACAGGCCAGAGCGGGATTACTGTCCCAGCAGTTACACAGACTAAATGCAACCACTGAACCTTACTGCTGCAGGCGCACTCTCTCTCTCAGGGAGATTGTCCTTCTCCATAGCAATTAATTTGCTTTTACCTCTCAATTAGCTTTTTCACAGTGTTTGAGATGCTCAAGTCACTGAGATCCACTTCCTACATATGCTCCCGTCCCCTAGATTACCCACTGACATCTATGTTAGCCTGACTCACCATGAATATTATCAAGCATCATCTGAAGGTAGAAATGAATGCAGCTTTTCTAGTAAGTACAAATGAAGTGATGCATCTCTTCCTACTTAAGATTTTACCTACAGTTTTGATAATGTTTTATGATAAAGATGAATTAAAAAAAATAAAAATGGATTGCTCTAGGCAAATGACTTTTGCATAGGTTTTAGTTACTCAGAGTATCTATTCCCATTAGGGGGAAAATCAGTTTTTCAGGCATATTTGATATATAAAAAAGAAACCAAATAGCATTAAAAAAAACATATACTCAACTAAAAGATGAGAATATGATGTCTGAGGCTGAGAATTTTGGAAGTCTGATGATGTGGCTCATATTTAATTGCATAATATTCATTATCTTAGTAGAATAGAATTTGGGGGGATGTGACTATGCTTTTCTCATCAAAAAAGCCCCTATTTTCCTTGAGAAGAAATATATTGAGCCCAGGAACTTTAAAACAATATTTACTTTCCAAAGTCTGGTATATAATATGTCAAATTATACTCAGCTACTGACAGAACCCACAACCTGATATTTTAATCCAAATTAAATATAATTTTAGGCACTAAATAAATTTAAACAAAGTGAAATCTTTGTTCCATTTCACCATGAAATTCTCTCATTTATAAAGGTCTTATTGAAATTACTTGGCCTAAAACATGACAGACAAACACTTTTACCTTGTTTTAAATAATTTTGAACATTTACATATATTGAATTTAGTGAGAATTGTAATGGATACAAAGAGACAGTATTTTGCACCTTGTTTTAGAAATTTTACCTTATCAAAAATGGAGTTGGGGGAAAGCCCTTTAAAAACAAATTATTACAAAACAATGAAATGTGACTTTAAGTGGCCAGAGGAAAAGACCACAGAGCCACTGTGAAGCTGATGAGGGCCATCCTGCCTGCCTCCTCATCCTTGGTCCCTTTCTATACCTACTCCCAACCCCCAATTCAGGCTATCAGGTACTACTCTCTTCAGGAAAAAGGTATACCACACTTTCTTTCAAGCTAAGATAGTTTTCAAACCTTTTTTTCCTCCCCTCTTAAATCAAAGTTCTTTCTTGGAATGTGCTATGTAAAGCAGATAAAAGTAGGATCTACTTCTTTGGAAGCCAGGATGGTGGCTGCCCTCACAGACTCACTCATCAGGTTTGATCTCCCACTTGGGACCACAGCTCCCCACACTCATTCCCCTCTCCACCAGCCCTACCCCAGGCACTCTGAGGAATTCCAGAAAGCCAAGGCTGAAAATCATAGCCTCAAAGGTCAATAACCAATAAGGCTGAACATTATTTTTTCTCATAGAGCTGTGATATTTTAATTGTGACAAAGAACAACTCTCTAACTGGAATTTCAGGTAGTAATGGCAAGTTGGAACAAGTATTTTGGGGTCAGAGTCTTTTGGTCGACCCCCAAAGCTCTACACCATAGGTAGTCACCCACTTTATATCTTCTCAATGGTGGGCTGTGCTGTAACTTACAAAGGAAATCTAAAATAAGTTATTTGTAAAGTATAAATATATTAAAATAAGTTTATATTTTAAAGTATATATTTTCTGGGTTAAAAAAATGTTATTTGATTTTTGATCCAGGTACCATTTAGACTGATGAAGTTTAACAATTATATAACTTATCTTCACATAAGTGCATTTTCATTTCTTAGGACAAATGTACTGGCTCCTTATCTATTAAATACTACTTAGTGATATCTCTGTTAGGCATTAAAACACATTTTCCTATATGTAGTATAAACATGCTAATTCATTATTTTTTCATTGCCTGAATCTTATAATTTCAATATTTGTTTTGTGATCATCTCCTTGTCTGAATATTAAAATTAGACATGTTTAAAATTGATTGATAACATGCATTTGAGAAAATGTAGAAAATGTGGATATTCTAAAAACTATTATACAAATCTATAAAAATAAAAAAGGTAACAGTGCATTTATTTGATTTAATGTACATATAACATTAATTCACTTAATTTCCTATCTCTAAAGATGACTTTGAATTCTGATTGGATAAAGATTTTTTTCATAGCTAATTAGCTTCTCACACAAGAAAAATATTTCATTTTAATTTTCATGTTCTTTGACTTAGGTTAAAAACTTCTGCTATAAAATGTTGTTGTGATTGTTTAGTCACTAAATCAAATAAGTTGTGTCTGAGACTTTGTGATCCCATGGACTGTAGCCTGCCAGGCTCCTCTGTCCTCCACTGACTCCTGGTGTTTGCTCAGATTCATGATGATTGAGTTAGTGATGCTTACTATAAAACAGCTTCAAATTTTTAAATATTAAGTTTCCTATTATTATATCTCTAATCTTAGGTATAATAGCAAATGTTGATGTTTGTAATGTAAAACAACATAGGGTATTATGCTATGTGAAATAAGTCAGACAGAGAAGGATAAACGCTGTGTATCACTTATATGTGGAGTCTAAGAAAGTCAAACCTGTAGGAGCAAAGACTAGAATGGTGGATACTAGGGGCTGAAGTGGGGGGTGGGGGATGGGGAGACATTGATCAAAGGGTATGAACTTTCAGTCAGAGGATGAATAAATTCTGGGGATCTAATGTTGAGCCTTGTGATCTGGTTACTAATATGTATTATTTGTGTGTGTGTCACTCAGTCTGAGTCTGCGACTCCATGGACTCTAGCCTGCCAGGATCCTTTGTCC
>SJYV01033755.1:313077-347356 GCA_006410875.1 Neotragus pygmaeus
TTTTCCAGTCCTGTGGCCACTGCTGAGTTTTCCAAATGTGCTGGCATATTGAATGCAGCACTTTCACAGCATCATCTTTCAGGATTTGAAAGAGCTCAACTGGAATTCCATCACCTCTACTAGCTTTGTTTGTAGTGATGCTTTCTAAGGCCCACTTGACTTCACATGCCAAGATGTCTGGCTCTAGATTAGTGATCACATCATCATGATTATCTGGGTCATGAAGATCTTTTTTGTACAGTTCTTCCGTGTATTCTTGCCACCTCTTCTTAATATCTTCTGCTTCTGTTAGGTCCATACCATTTCTGTCCTTTATCGAGCCCATCTAAATTAATCTTTTTCCCATCTATTTAATTATTTCACCTGAAATATGCCAAATAGTGTTATGGGGCTATTTTATATTCCTCTGCTTTTTACCAGACCTGTAGTAGTAGATCATGTTACTGCACAGCCTCTGAACTTTAGGCAATGCACGGCAGTGACATTTTCCTATGATCGCCTCTTGACAGCATTACATCCTGAGGTAGTATTATAAAGCTTGGGTGTTTGGCCTTCCACTCAAGCACAGAAGAGCTTCCTAGGTGGTCTGCCCAGCAGTTATGGAGAGTTTGTTCCCTCCACAGCTAACTCTTAACCAGACATATAGCACTAAGGGTTAATAAAGGCACTGAAATAGGCCTTATACAAGTCCTTAAATAGATGTCATAAATGATTCTGGGTAAAGTGGTCAAAGAACCACATCAGCTTAAACTTCCTGTTCAAGTTATCTTCCCCCCATATAGTTTACGATTTTGTCATGCCTCTATAAAATCTTCACGATAAACATTGTTCTTTTTATAGTTTGTTTTGTGCATTCACAAATATTGCATATGAAGTTATACTTAAGTTGATTTATGTACACCTATAAATATGGACATCGTACTTTAGAAATATTAGCCTAGCTACAAATTTTATTTCCCAACCCCACTAATAAATTACTCTGGAACGAACAACAGAAAAGGACCATTTATAGCCACGTCCATTATTAACACTGGTTTGAGCTGCCATCATTCACCCTTCAGATTATCTTTATTCCCTACTGTCTACTCTCCACCCAGCAGCCACAATGCTCCTTTTAAGTCAGATCCTATTACCACTCTGTTCCAAGCCTTCCAAAGACCCCCGGCTTTGCTCCCTACCCTTAACCCTCTAATTTCATGTTACTTACTCTCCCTTTCTCTCACTCTGCTCCCAACACACAGGTCTCCTGTGGTTTCTGCAACACTGGGCAGGTTCCTGCCTTAGTCTCTTTGCTCTAGCCTCTCCTGCCTCCATTGCTTTTCTGCCAGCTCTCACTGCCTCACCTCCAAGTCTTTAGTCAGATATTTCCTATCTTGAAGGCTAGTTCTGATTGCCTGCTTCTTACGGTGACCACACCTTCTCCTTGATCCTAGGCGTTATATCCCTTCCCTGATACATTTTCTTCTTCTTTACATAGCACTTACCACCTTCTGGGCTTCCCTGGTGGCTCAGATGGTAAGGAATCTGACTGCAATGCAGGGGACCCAGGTTCGATCCCTGGGTTGGGAAGATCTGCTAGAGAAGGGAATGGCCACCCACTCCAGTATTCTTGCCTAGGGAATCTTATGGACAGAGGGACCTGGTGGGCTAACGTCCATGCGATCTCAGAGAGCTGAACATGACTGAGTGACTAACACGTTCTCTTTTCACTACCACCTTCATACCCCTCCTGAGATACATTTACCATGATGCCAATTGAACCTTAGCTCCAAGGCCCCTTTTCTAGGCCCCTTCCAAAACCCTGGGAAAAACCCTAGCAATGGACACATTTCTCTACAATTTGCAAATATATGTTAACTACAATTGACTGAGACTATTGTCTGTTTCCACCGTGACTTCATCTCTGTCACATTTTCCCTTGCACCAGGTGGAGCTGAAGTGACTGCAGGCATTTTTGAGGTCTGGCTAAGGGGAAAGCGAATTGAGGAAACATTTAGTTCGAGCATGTGCTGTGCTTAGCCACTCAGTTGTGTCCCACTTTTTGTGACTTCTTGGACTGTAGCCCACCAGGCTCCTCTGTCCATGGGGATTCTCCAGGAAAGAATACTGGAGTGGGTTGCCATGCCCTTTTCCAGGAGATCTTCCTAACCTAGGGATCAAACCCAGGTCTTCCACACTGCAGGCAGAATCTTTACCATCCAAGCCACCAGGGCATAGTGAGATGTAACTAGTGGTTTGCAGTCACTTCCCTGTATTATTCAGGTAGTGCTAAGCCACCCAGGTATGAGAAGAGCTTCTAGGAAGATGGCTACTGCCTGCTGGCCATAGAGTATACTGCTTTTTGACTGTGAACTAGAGTGCCTGTCAACAGAAGTACATGGGTGATGGAGGAAAAACAGGGTGTGAAATTAACAAAGCCAAGTAATTTGTAGAAAAGCCTTCCTCATTTTACAGCTCATATTGTAAAGCAAGCTAATCAAGTTTTTCCCAATTTGACATCAATTCTAAGAATTTTTATGAAATGATGAACCAAGCTGTGACATCTATAGACATTTTCTAATCAATAATGATTTTTTTTGGATTAACCATGCAAGAGCGAAGGTGGAATTATCTTCCTATTCTCCTTACAGAGAGTGTTAGAAGATTACCATATGAAGAGGTGATAGAAGACAATTCAGCCAAAAAACATGCACTGGATAGTAAATTAATGAAAATACTTTGTAACTTTTTCTGGATTTTGTCCCTTTTTTTTTTTTTTGCTGTGTGTGAGCTTTTTAATATGTGTCAATTGTGATTTCTCATTTGAAATGATTATTTTATATCTAAGTTTGCATTTGTAATTTTGCATTCATTTTGTGAAAGAAGGCCCACCAAGACGTATAAACTTCAGGCCTCATAAGACCTGATGTTTCCTGACCATGCTGAATGATTTACTAACTTGTTCTGTCAGGAATCTTAGTTCACTGGTGTGTCTTCAGCAACTGAGCAGTGATTGGCACATAGTAGTCACTCAATAAGTACTTTTTGAATGAATGAATTAAGAACATTACAGTGAAACATCAAAATTAACCTAATTTAATTCTGCTGAAGAAAAGTTCATGTTGACATGAAAGGAAGTCTTCATGGAACACTCCTCCTTGAAACTCTGTGCAACTGGGGCGTAGAAGTAAATTCCTATTTACGAATTATTTTTTTTCAAATAGTTGTTAACTGCCATGTTTTTGAAAAGATCTGGATCACTTATATTTTAGGTTCTGTTGCCTTATTCCTTGGGACCCAAGATTAGCCTCAGCTAGCTTTTTGCTTCACCCTACGTTAAGGGTGAGAATTTATTTTTAGAACTGTAAGGAGGTGATGGCATGCAGAGTACCAGTAGGATGCTAATAGAGCAGTTGGTTTTTCTTAAGCCCAGGATTAGGCAGTAGGAAAATAAAGATATTTTTTATTTTCCTATATAAACTCTACTTAGAGAGCTGTCTTTGTTTAGACACTGGGCAATGGAAATAAAAATACTTTTCTTGCAAAAGAAGAAAACCAATAAATAGAATACTTAGATCTGTTTTTTTAAAGCCATGGTGATATAGACCTTAAAAACAAGACCTTAAAAAACAAAGGCCTTAACAAGAGAAGAATCTCATACAGTTTCAGCTTGGGGAATTTTTACTACTATAGAAATTCAGAAGAAAAAAAAACACCCACATTATATGAATGAGTAGTGGAGGACAGATTTCTTTCACTTATGCAACTAAACTTTTGCTTAAACACTAAAGCACCTCTTTTTTCTTTATGCCATCATAGGAATTTTAGAGGCCAGAGGTTTTTTATTTGAGAACACTTTTTCTCTGGATGTAGAAGAAAAGGCTTCTTAGCATTAGTGAAGAAAGCAATAAGCTAATGAAGGTCTTAGGTGTCATCCAGGTCCTATTTGCTTTCTCAGTTTGATGGTTAGCCCTCATACAGCTATTTTCTAGAATATAATTTGCTGCACTCTGAGACCACGTGGGGCAATTCTTAACAAAGAAACATCAATAAGTTGTCCAAACTGAGCTTTTGTCAACACTGACCTTGCAGAATACGTGCCACCTAGAATTGTGAGCATCACTGCTAAACAGCTCTGTTGTTTTAAGAGTTTTGTTCGATTAAGACCCTGAAGAGATTGTTGGGACAGTAAGGTTCTCCTCCCACATTATTTCCCATAGGTTTGAAGGCAACAGTTGGGTTTTACATAGTTCCTGGCTAAAGTAGAGAGATTTCTTGCTCAGAACTGTATCTTTTCTCAGAAAAGAGGTTTAAAAAAATCCCCTTTAGCAAAAGCTACCGTAGAGAGTGGAGTATCAGTGTGCTGAGGCTGACAGCTGCACCACCTCCAGTAGACCATCAGCACAATTAAAGGCGTGGAATGGAGAAACCCCCTCCATTCTTGTACATTATTTCTCTTTATATATATATATATATATATTTTTTTTTGCCTAGAGCCTGAGGAAGTGTTCTTGAAGCACATTATTTCCTAGATCAGTTTCAGTTCAGTTCAGTCGCTCAGTCGTGTCTGACTCTTTGCAATCCCATGAATCACAGCACGCCAGGCCTCCCTGTCCATCACCAACTCCTGGAGTTTACTCAAACTCATGTCCATTGAGTCATTGATGCCATCCAGCCATCTCATCCTCTGTCATCCCCTTCTCCTCCNATGATGTACTCTGCATATAACTTAAATAAGCAGGGTGACAATATACAGCCTTGACATACTCCTTTTCCTGTTTGGAATCAGTCTGTCGTTCCATGTCCAGTTGTAACTGTTGCTAGATCAGGTTAAGAGTAATTAATTAACTCTGAAACTGTCTCAAAAGTCAAACAGATGATTTTTCTTTCTTTTTTAAATAAGATACTCTCCCAAATTATCTTCTCTGGAGATAGCCCTAGAAATGAATTAAATGGCTACTCTGATGTGATAAATCTATCAGAAAGAGAAGAAAAGAACTTCTGAAAAAAAAGTACAGTAAAAAGCAAGGATTTAAATTATTCATCAAGCCTCTCCCAGCCTGCTTCCTTTCTTGCCTGGTGAATCACACACCCTACATGGGTCCTCAGAGTGGTCAGAGGATGGTGTTCACTCTAGTGGAGCCTTCCTTTGGGACTGGTTTATTTGGATACTTTTGAACAAAATGTTAGCTAGCATTTTCTTTTTCCAGCTGAGTGTTGCATAATGCAGTGTTCTGAATTTTATCTCCGTTCTCAGCAACTTGTTGTTTATATGCACTTAAAATGGATGGCTTTCACTGTACCTTTATGCAATAAATTTGTCAGGTTGGATTTCCTTTCAGTGAGTCAAAAGATGAACTGAATACTGATATATTTTAAATATAAATTAAGCATTCCTCATGCAATTTGTGGCTTTATGTTTTTTCAAAAGAATAAAATGAGCTAGTTAGCTGCTTACCAGCTGACCTTTCCCTGACGTTTGCCCCATTGAAGTATGCAGTGTAGTCAGTGATTCCTCCATTAATGTCAGTGGTTCCTTCTATTTTAAGATTGTGGGGAATGCCAGTCAGGTTAAGGACACTGAAGCCAGAAGGAGAAACAAGGGGCTTCCTTTATACTGTTCTAGTTGATTTTAATTGCCAGTTACTTGCATGTGGTCATACAGGCCGTCCTTGCTTTATACACAGTTCCCATCTGCCTGACTTTCAGTCAACAGTGTACTGTGCAAAGTCAGGACTGCTTGTGTTTATATGTGTATTCATATGTATGTTTACGTGTGCATATATTTCTTTTTGATTCTGAATGTGCTTCTTTTTCAGATATTTGAAAATGGTAAAGATACAGGAGAGATCTCTGTTCGTATCAGTAAAAAAGATCTGGAGCCTAATAGCCCAACTCAAGCTGGCTGCATGATGGAAAGAGTGAGTTTACTGACTTTCCATTTATAAAAATGGACCCTATGAGTGTCCTCTAAGTTACTTGTAGTTAATTTAGGCAATTACATCTTTACTATTGTTTAGAAAAGATCAGTCATTTGCTGGCCTGTAAAGATTCATAATTTCCAACTTAACTTGTGGATTCCAGGGGTTCTCAGCTTCAGTATAGTATTAACTCCTGGCCTCTTACTTAGTAGCATTTCAATCTTCATTATGCTTTTATTTGAAAACCTGTCTATACTGGACTCTGGAATTGCCCTCTTGTCCGCACATTGAAAAGAAGTGACATGATACCCAGTGGAGGGTGTGTTCGGGGTGGAGGGTATTTCCAAGCCCTAGACCCTGGGCAGGTAACACACTGCCCTGGTCTTTGCCTGTGCTCATTGTAAGCTACTCCAGATGGTTTATCTTAGGCATTCCTACCTTTGCCTGTTTTTCAGACAATTGGGATGTTTCTCAGGCAGAACCGACATGCTCAGGGTCCTTACTTTGTGTCTTTGTCTTGCATGAAAGGACACTGAATACCCTGTTGTTTACAAATTGGGGTTATTCGCCTGAGCGCACACCAGCGCTCTGGGCTCCATTGCTTGACCTTTGCTCAGAAACTTGCTCCTTTTCCTCCCCTTCAGTTCAGCACTCTCAGTCTTACCTCTCCCTGGTGGTATTCACTACCTGCACTTCATAGTTAATCACAAAAATTAATCATCCGATCATTAGCTGGGCTCAGAAGAGATGGGAAATGCTACATTGATTGATTAGAGAGAGAGAAGGATAAAGAGTCTTGTCTTTTTTTTTTTTAACCATCACATCCCTGACTATAGAAATCACCATGATACAGAAGCCTTCCCAGAATTCTCTACTTGTAATCCCTCTTTTCAACATTAGAATAGTTCCCATTTTGATTTGTATAAAAAATTGAAGATGGCATTTATGTTAGATTACACAGGAAGATATTATTCTGCAGATAGCTTTTGTTGGCTGATGGCACACTGAAATTGATCTGTAATTTGCTTCTATATGCAAGATAACCTGGGGAAACCTTTATCTAGGGGCATAATAAAGTTCTCTGTGTGGGAGAGCCCTTGTGACGCCCAAGGAAAACTGTTCTCTTCATGCACACTTGCCTCAGTCACTAGCCTAAGATGTTTCAGAGTCCTCTCAGGTCCCTGAACAAATTCTTATCCTATAAAGGCCCGGCGATGATAGCTTTAAAGATAAACGGGTGAAGATTATCACAGTTTTTGGTCACTATAGCCCAGCCCTCAGCAGTGACCTTGAGATGAAAGGCATCGAGGCCTTACCTCCTGTAGGCTGTCGAATGCTCATCTCTGAACACCTAACATGCAGTGTGTTGCCAAGTTGAGAAAACAGAGATTGTAATGCAACTCCTGTGGAAGTGCATTTGGTTAAGTGGTCAGGTGTTCACATCCCTTCTCCACTTCGTACTCCTGTTCTTTGTGTACTTATTTCTCTCCTGGATCAGGCCTTAAATCTTTCATATCTTGCCAGTTCACACAAAAGAGATGATGCCTGTAAAGCAGAATCACTGGGATTTAAAAAATGATCCACATCACATGTTTTCTGAAATAAAAGCAAAGCCACAAAAACTAAGCTCAAGGGCTGAGACCACACAGAAGTAAATGTAAGGGCTTTATAAGTATAATCCATGGATTCCAAAACTTGTTTGTGGTTCCAGTGAAAAAAGCAAACACAGATTTTTACTATTTGAATGCTTTTACTTATGATACTCCTAAAAAGAATCAGTTCTATTCAGTGACTCAGTTGTGTCCAACTTTTTGTGACCCCGTGGACTGCAGCATGCCAGGCTTCCCTCTCTATCACCAACTTCCGGAGCTTGCTCAAACTCATGTCTATTGAGTTGGTGATCATCACTATCTAACCATCTCATCCTCTGCCACCCTCTTCTTCTTTTGCCTTCAGTTTCTCCACGCAACAGGGTATTTTCCAATAAGCAGAGATATTGGTGGTGGTGGTGGTTTAGTCGTGTCCAACTCTTGTGATCCCATGTACTGCAGCCCAGGCAAGAATACTAGTGTGTTGCCATTTCCTTCTCCAAGGGGAGATAAGATTATTTATCCCTAATTCACACAAAATCTATAGGCTTTCTATAGATATAGTTGCAGGTCAAAGAAAATATTTTATTTGGTTGAGAGTTTATAGCCAGTTGGTGAGGAAAAAGGGATATATGACAGGTTTGCAACTTTCTCTCCTTTTCTCTGGGCCTCTGCATTTAGCACATCCAAATATACCTTCAGTTCAATGGGAATTAATAGAAGGAGCAAAAAAGGTACCCTGAACAGCAGCCAGGCAAGAAAAGGCTACAACTACATCCGCATCCCTGCCGAGATTACAGAGTAACAAGAAATTGAGAGACACAAGAACTGACAAGGGAGAGAAGAAAAGGAAGCCTGTGACAGAAGGTTGGGGGGAGACCAGAGTGATGGATAGTGTGGGGCGCAGCATGGAAAAGAGCAGAGGCCTAAACACTCAAACAAAGGTGACGGGTAATTTTGAAAAATATCTTTTAAAATTCCGTGCCCAACAGTTCAGCTGGATTTACTTTCATTTGAAATATGCCCTCAGTTAGAAATATCTTAATAATCAAGAGATCTCAAATGTAAGACAGAAGCAAACAGACAATGCTATTATTTAAAATATTAAACAATAGCATTTCATATTTCACACTTCAATTACATTATATTTACGGCTTGAAAGCTCTCATTATTGAAGCCACTGGCAAGCTTCTGCAGGGCGCTTAATTGATACATCCAGGATGAGAGCTTCCAAATGAAGCAACATAGGCTAGAAAGGTGTGTTTATTTTTGCTGGCCTGTCACTGGTGGATGGTTCCGCCGTTGATTACCTGAGGTTAGCCGGGGACGGGAGACTGCTGACTGTAAAACTTGAACATCCTCTGGAAGGACCCAACAGAGTGTGTAGCTCAGACAAGGAAAGTGTAACCCTTACCAAAGAGGACCGTTTCCGTGTACAGAAGCTAAATGCTTTTTCTGTAGGACTGTCACATCTGCTTTCAGTCCCCGTGCCAAAGGGTCAGAGCTCAATCACAAGCCTGTGGCACCCCCTGCTGGTTAAAAGCCCATGCTCATTTTGTTACTTTACACTGAGCTAAACATCGCTGTGATTTCACACTTCTTTTAACATTCTGTATGAATTTAATTACCATTTGTTTGGACTTCCTTTGTTACAGAGGAGAGACAGTTTATTACAGATGTTCACGTTTTACCTTATTTCTTTTCCTTCTTCATCCCTCCCCACCACCCCCCACCCAACCAGTTACTTCTCAAGATTCATCAAAGACTTCAAGGTTCTTCCATCCACCCACAAGGCCTCAATTTTTCTTCAATGCGGCTTTTTGATGAGCACGGTCAAGAAATTAAGAATCTGCTTTCGCTGAAGAATGAGCAAAAAATTTGGGTCTCTTATGGTAAAGCATACAGGTAGGAGCAAGGTGTTTATTCTCTGTCTGTCCTCAATTTTTCTGTGGCAACTAATGGAAAAGGAGAGTTGAGAAGCCAGGTAGCACCTTTTACGGAAAAAAATTTTTTTTTAATTTCCAATAAAATTCCAGGGCTTTTTTTTTTTTTTTTTGTGAGGCAGTATTGTTTGTGGGATATGACATCTCTCTCTCCCTCTCTGTCTCTGACTTTCTGTCTTAATGCCTTGTCATAGTTCTTGAAGTCTGCCTGTCAGCACAGCAAGTGGGATTTGTTCATGTCTGAGTAGTCACCTTAATGATAGCAGATGGAAACGCCACAGGGGGCCCAAGCCCATCACACTGTCATTGTCGCACACTGCCCTGACCTGCTTCCACTCCTCTATTTTTTTGTCCCTTTTTAAAGGAGAAATGGATGGTAATTGAAAAGGATCTTAAGCAAGTTTTATGAAGCTGTAGACAACATGATTCCCCACTATCTCTCTCTGTTTTCACAGATAAAGTCTTAACCTTTTAAGCACCAATGACAGGACAGCTAAAGATAAATTGGTAAAGCTTGTAAGCCCTATCCCATCAAAGTTATATTTCTCAAAAGCACCTTGCATTATTCCACAATAATTACTGCTTATTACTGAGCATTGTGTAAATTTTTGTAGATTAGTAAATTCCTGCATAAAGTGATCAGCGTTTCTGAGAAAAGAAAAAGGCTGCAGTCTACAGGCATTGATGAGCCGAGCTGTTCTGTGGAATATCTTGGAAATTTATGCATATTTTGACAGGACACATCCAGATGAACTCTGAAACTCCTTGTCAGGAAACTTAAACACACTTTTTTGCCTACTTTTAATCTTTTTGTTTTGTTTTGTGTTCAGCTCTTTATCTGTAGAACAAAATAGGAGAAATAGAAATAATTTTGCTTGTAGAATATAATTGAGCATATGTTAATTATAAAATAGCATAGACAAAACTAGGAGCTGACTGGATTTGCTATATATTCTAATAATCAAAGTCAAATCTGCTTAGAAATCCATGAGGGTTTTGGGAAACCTTGGTAGAATTAGTTATGGGTAGCATATTGCAAAACCTATTTCATCTGTCTCAGTGGAATAAAATTAAAATACTTAATAGTATCTATACTGTGTAATTTATGAAACTGAAAAATGCCTGTAAGGAATGGTGCTTTTCCTATGTAGGCAGATTTCAAAACATAATTACATTGTGAGAATTATATTTACAATGATAAAAATTGTGATGAAGTTTAAAGTGGCAAGAATCTTTGTATAATTTAGGAAGCTCTTCAAATTACAAGGAAAAGCTTTAATAAAATGTGTCTCATAATTTCTACTCAAATATCATTATTAAAGCGAAAGCAATGACTAATTTTGATGTTTTTAATGATGTTTGCTATAATACAGTATTTTAATATGATCATACACTTGTTCTTGGTTAACTAGATTATATTTATGGAGTAACAAAAAATGCTAAGTATCTGAAATATTCTAAAATCAACTAAGGATCATAGCTGGTAGAATTTATAAATGTTTAATTTGTATATCTTTGCTACTTTAATAGCATATATATTTGATTTTGAATCCAGTGTAAAGCACTAGGGAACCATTATAGCATTTTGCTACTACTGAAACTTCTAGATTAATATCAGAAAAGTTATTTCCATCTAGTTTAAAATATATTGAGAGAATGCACAATATGTACTAAGAAAATGATATTCATTTTCAGGGAGTAATTCTAATGTGTTTAATATATGTTGATATGCAAGATCTGATTACTCATTTGCAGAAGATTTTGCCAAAATCTGCTTCTCTTTTGAGTCCTTTAGTTGTTTTTCTCTCAATTTTTATTTTGAAAAATGTCCAGTCCACAGAACACTTGATTCAATGAAGGTTTATATATATCCTTTACCTAAGTTCATCAATTAAAGACTTTGCCATATTTCTTTTACCTCTCATATCTCCTTTCTCTCTCTTTTGAACAGTTTGGGATTAACTCCAGTCACTAAAGTTTTACTTCTAAATGTTATAGGTCATATAACTGAAGAACAGAAAGTTCTTCTCTGTCCCTGTTAAAATATCTAACACAGTCAGCAATAATGTAATATCATCCAATATGTAATCAAACTACCCAAAATATGCTTTAGAGCTTTTTTGTAATCCAGTATCCAGATAAGCTTCATCTGTTGCATTTAGTTATTTTCTTTAGTTCTCTTTAATCTAAAATATTTTCCTATCTTTTGTTTTGTTTTTCATGATATTGGTTTTCTTTCTGAAGAGTTCAGACACTTTTTTTGTATAGTGTCTCACATTCTAGATTTGTTTGAATGTTTTCTCATGATTATATTAAGTTTAAATATTTTTGGAAATATTACACAGGTGAGGTGAGAGAGCCCTGTGATTCTAAAGTTAAATAGCAGTGTTTGTCACTAATTTCAAAAACAAAATGGCTCACAATTGACATAGTTGCCATTCTTTTTACTTAAGATCTTTTCCCATGATTTTAATTTTTACATAATTAACCTAAAGCAATATACCTAACAGTATGTAATATGAAAAATCAAGTCAGCATAGCATTTACTGAGCTTACAAAACATAGCTGTTTTTAGCCAAATATGAAAGATTAACTTAATTATAAGCTTCAAAGATTATTATGGATATATTACATTGTAGTTATACGTGAAAAATTAACATTACAAGGCTGACAGTTGATTCTTCTTCTCAACTAAATGCTTTGTTTTATTATTGAAATCATTTTTTAAAATGTGCAACATTTGAAACATTTATGTGTTGCAACTATCCTAGGCATATTATAAATCAAACAAACTAAAATGTGCATGTCAGGTATCAGTATAGAATACCAACAATAGGGCTGTATATTAGGAAATTCACTTATTTCTGGATGTTATTTGACATGGGAATGTACGTTTTATTGATTATTTATACTCAAAGTTTAGAGTTTGTATAATTTTGCAGATATATTTGATTTTTGTTTTTCCATTTTCCAGATCTCCACTGAACCCTGTTTTGGGTTTGACTTTTGACCAGGTGACTGCATTCACCAGAGGTGGCATTACAGTTGTATATAAAACCTTCTTGGACCCTAATGCCCTTCTGCTACCTGGATGTGACAAGTAAATTAAGTTCTTGGTTAAGCAATCTGAATCGCCTAATTCAGTTTTCCCAGAGTGAGAGATTTAAACACTAAAACATGTTCCTTAAATCATCTTAAATAAACAATCCTTTATTTTATTGACTTATTTCATGATATAATGAGCTGTTGCTTAAAAGACTTGCCATCAGGTTCCCTGGAGTTTTAGAAAACACGTGGGACAATGAGCAGAGTATAGTCTTCTGCTTTGCAAAGTTAATGATTTTATTTGAAATGTAAGAACTGTTTGTAGGGGATTTTTTTAGACTAACAATTTTAAATGGAATTATTAAAATAGTAAATAATTAGTTCTTTTTTGTGAGTGTTCATATTTAAGCATCTCATTTGATGATGATATATTAGAGACAAAAGCATTATCCTAGAGGCATAGTGCACAGAAGAGCAGGAGTTAGATTATGGGTCCACAGGCACTGGACCCGTATCTACTCATGATTGTCCATGAGCAGACAGGTATCAATTTCCTCTGGGTTAATGATAAAACCCAGCAGTTACTGATTGTTGACCAGAGACCAGGCACAGTTCTCTTAATAAATGAATTGGATGAGAGCATATTTAATCTACAGAATAATTATTTTAATCCTATCATTGGAGTAATAATAGCCTCCATTAAAAAATATTTATTTACTTATTTACTTTTGGCTGTGCTGAGTCTTCATTGCTGCTTGGGCTTTTCTCTAGATGCAGCAGGTAGTACACACAGCTACTGTGTGCAGGCTTAGTTGCCCCGCAGCATGTGGATTTTCCCAGACCAGGGATTGAACTGGCGACCCCCGCATTGCAAGGCAAACTCTCAACCACTGGACCATCAGGAAGCCCCTATTACTCCATTTTTATAGAGGCAGAAACTGAAGCACAGAAGGGCGTTTTCCCAGCCACACGACTTGTACATGATAATGCGAGGATTCTAAGCCAGGTTGTCTTTCTTAAGGACTGAGGACTTCCTTAAGAACTGAGATAGATAACCACTATCTAGCACTGGCTAGTAGTACTTCCTATGATGATGGAATCAGAATTTGTGGCCATTGAGCGCTTGAAATATGTCTAGTGTGACTGAGAAACTGAATTTTAAATTTTGTTTAAATTAAACCAATTTTAATTTAAGTAGGAATATGTGGCTTGTGGCTACCGTACTGGATATGACAGCATGATGCTGACACTATGTTGGATTAGGTGACCTATCTATAAAGTCCCATCTAACTTTAATATTTTGTAATTTAACCCGTTATAACTTTTTTTAATATAGTGGGGAAAAGTCTGAAATAGAGGACAGATCTAAAGAACCAAAAGCAGTCTGATGAGGTCAGTCAGCCTAGCTAATGTCAACCTATTGCTGCTGCTGCTGCTGCTAAGTCACTTCAGTCGTGTCCAACTCTGTGCATCCCTACAGATGGCAGCCCTCTGGGCTCCTCTGTCCCTGGGATTCTCCAGGCAAGAATACTGGAGTGGGTTGCCATTTCCTTCTCCAACAACCTATTGCTAAGTACGTCTAAAAAGACAGACTCTTTGATCTTCTCTATCCCCCAATGGCTGCCTGCAGTTTCTAGACAAGATTATAATGTTCTGCCTTGTTTTCTTTCTCTTTGTGGATAGAAAATAACTTAGCACTCTTTATTAAAAACATTTTCATTTATGAGAAGATTTATTTCATGTGTGATAATCTTTCTCTAAGCTGTTAAATTTGCCTTTCCCTTTGGTTTTTAGCTATGGGTTTAATTTTTAATTTATGTATCGCTTCTTTATTTTACTTCTTCAGGTGCAATGAATACTGCTTTAATGAATGGATTTAAATTAAATCTGATTTCCTAAATATAAGAATGTCAAACTGCCTTTATTGAACATGAACTAATTTGGAGATAATTTACTCAATTTTTGGATTCCATTTGAACTTTCTATACTCTGAAATGGATCATTTGAGATCTTAGTCATCATGCCCTTACTTAGATTTCTCAGACTATTGAAAGAAAACTACCACCACCATTTCTAGAACTGCTTTTGTTGAATAGCATGCTCTATGGTATATCTTATCAGTGTTGAGCCGCAACTTTCTTTAGGGTAAGAATGGACTCACTATTAAAATAAGTAATTTGGCTGAGTTAAGAATGAAGCCAGCCCTTCTAGTTTGTGATTCATCTATGTAATCTCTAGACTGTGCTGCCTTTTAAAAGGCTCTCTTAAAAATACAAAGCTAATATTCTGGATACAAACATTATAAATATAAAAGCATGCTTTATTATTATAGATCAGTATATTAGAAGTAACTTTAGAAGATGATCTCCACTGTGAGTGATTCTGTAAGATTAAAAATTTTTTGTTTCTTTGTTATGTTAATAATTAACTAGGCATTGGGTCCCCCCAATATCATAAATAATAGCAAGGAAAAAATTTAAAGCCTTCCTTTTCCCAATTATAGATACCAAGATACTTTATAAATTTCTGTTTAAAAAGATTATAGACTATACATTGGTTTTTCTCTCACTAAAAGAGTAAGATGTATAAATTATCATACTAATAGATTAAAGAGTGCTAAAACTCATTTTATTCTAATAAGAACAATTAAATACTTTGTTTTCTTAGTTGGGACATTTGTGAGGGATTTCCAGTTAACTTCAGTGGCACCAGTCAACAGGTACCGGACCAATTTGAAAAGGTGGACAGGGAGAACAGTTTCCTACAGAATAAGGTCAGAATTATTTGTTGTTCTTGATAAGAATATTTTATGTATTGGACACTCAGTCAATATGTGGTGACTGGGTAGATATTTGTGAAAGTTTGGGAAAACTGTAAATTATTTTACAAATGTTAGGGGCAAGTATTTTGCTTTGCGTGCATGCATGCGAAGTCGATTCAGTCCTGTCTGAATCTTTGAGACCCCATGGACTGGAGCCCCCTAGGCTCCTCTGTCCATGGGATTCTCCAGGCAAGAATACTGGAGTGGGAGGCCATGCCCTCCTCCAGGGGATCTTCCCAACTCAGGGACTGAACCTGTGTGTCTTACGTTCTTCTGCATTGGCAGGCAGGTTCTTCAGTAACCACTAGTGCCACCCCGTTAAGTAAGCACTTTGAAACTGAACCAATATTGAGAAGGGTTAGAGGAAGGGATAAGGTGGGAGTTTGACATTGACATGTATACACTGCGATATTTAAAATAAATGTCCAACAAAGACATACTGTATAGTACAGGGAACTCTGCTCAATGTTCTGTAATAATCTAAATGGGAAAAGGATTTGAAAAAGAATAGGAAGCAAAAAAAAAAACCCAACTGTACCAATATATATCATTTCTACCTAAGAAATAGTCTACTTTTATTACATCATTTAAGTACAATTGTTTAGCATATTTTCTTTATACCAAATACATTAATAAGTTGCATTTGTTTAAGAAATTCTTTAAGATGGCTGTTATATCTTTATACTCTAGAATCTGATCTATATCTTCTATGGGTCAATGTATCTAAGGAGCACGAGTTCTTCAGAAAGCTGAACTTATAACACAATCCAGAAGGTCTCTTTATTAATTTATTTTAGAAATTTATCTTTCAGTAAAGAATTTTTTCCTTCCTGTGAGCTATGAAACGCATTTTAAACCTGTTTCTAAAGAAGGAGTAGTTCTTTTCTTTTTCTCAGCTGGTAAGTTATGTTAGGGTTGTTGTTCATTTCAGCTGCATGAGCTTTAGTTTTTGAATTCATGAAATCAAAACCAAAAAGTACCCACAAAGACAGAGATGCTCAGAGAAAGTGGGGCTTCTTGTTAACTAGTTTGGGCCCGTTCTTTGTAAGAGATAATGCAAAAGACACATTGTCCCAACCTGCTGTTTTTCAATTTCTCCATGTTGCTCATTCAGTCTTTTATGTCAAAATTTATACCAAAAACATTAGTTGTTTCAAGGTATATGTGAAGCTAAGTTGTATAATTGTAAAGCTAGAGTAAAATAAAGTTATTTCTAGTCCTGTTTCTGAGCAAATTTAGAAAATAAATGTAAGTTGAAGGGTGCACCAGGAATTAATGCATTTTGTATTTTATATTCAGTGGCATTAAGGTTTATTTGCCATAATTCTCTGATCCTGTTGACATTCTTTTTTAGCTTTTTTTTTTTCCCTGTGGCTTTATTTTCGTGCTCAAAAACTTATATGCCTAACCATTGCCTATTATTCATATCATCATTTGGCCTTCATTGAGCTCCATGATTCATCTCCAGTCTTCCCCCACTCTCAACTTGTCTTTTCAATCCTTTCCGTTTCTTGATCTTTGTGTACCCTGACCTTACAGTCGGAGCTAGTAAACGGAGTCCCATACATGATTTACGCTTTGGTTTACTTGTGCCATTCCATGTGTTGTTCTTTGCTAGGATACAATCCCACCATTACTATTCTTTACTTTTTAATACTTTCTTCAATTTATTCTTTGCCTATGAAGCCTTCTTGGATCCTCCAGAGAAATTTAACTTCAAGTTATTTTGTGACCCCAGAACTCTTTGGAAATTGTTCTTAGAGTTTGTGTTTTGGTAAAGGCACTTGCTTTTGTGTCTTTCTCTTCCACTAAACTGATAATTCTTTGGACACAGATTTTATGCCTTACTCATCTTTGTGTTCATGAGTGCTGGAACAAAGTCTTAGATATAGAGCAGGTGCACAATACATTTTCATGAGTGATGTTTTAAATTTAGCCAAAATCTCTTTCAAGGCTCACTATTCTCAAATATGTTCTTTGTGTGTTAGCCAAGCTAAAGTGTTCATTTGTTGTTTTCTGAGTCCATGATTTCTGTTATTATGCCCACATGAATCCCTCTGCCTGGAATTCAACCTTTCTTTCTTTGTCACCACCCCTCACCTTCTCTGTCACCATTATGCCATATCCTAGCATGGTACTGGCATATAATTGGCATTCAATAAATGCTTATTGAAACCCTGCTCATCATTCTAGCCTTATCTGATTTGTGCCTGCTTCATACAATCTTTCTTTACTGCAACCCCACCCCCAAACCAGATATGATGTTTCTGACCTTGATACCCCTGTTGCATCCATTCTGTACCCTTTATAATGACATTGACTCTGTTCTGTTCCTCTTGCAACATTTTTTGATGATTTGAAGTCAATCACTGTTCCAAGTTTGGGCATGTTTTAGCTCACATTAGAGTAGAACAGAATGGTAGATTCCACTGAAATTTGTTCTGTAGAAAACACAGAGCCATTGGAAACACTCAAGCAGAGACAGATGTGATTTGATCCTGTGTTAGGAAGATATCTTGGGAGATCTTTATCTTATCCCCCTACCCTTGCCTTGCGGATTAGAAATTATTAGAAGCAAAGAGCATTCTGATCATTATTGTCTCTGCTATAGTATCTAGGTGCTCAGAGTTAGCTGAGTGGAACTGAATTCTCTAGTTAATTAACTCATTCAATAGAAACCAGGTCAAACCTGAGAGGGAAAAAAAGGATAGTGAAGAGGAATTGTCAGAGGAAAAGAACCAGAAAGGCCTCTCTCTTTGATTTTAAGCCCAAGTAGAACTTTGAAAGAAAACTATATTTTGTAATATTGAAAAATGAGAGAATAAAAACCAACAGTTATTTTATCACTATTAATTTGTTCTAATGATTTAGTAGAGTGAGAAAAGACCTCATCTTACAAGTTTGTACACTACCGTATTTTTAGAAGAAGAAATTGGTTTTGAATAAAATTTCAGTTCAGTCAAAATAGTGATAAACTGGATAGTAAAGAGACACTTTCAAAGAAAGTTTCCCTTAGCTGTGAAACCTCTGAAATCCTTTCAGAAAAATGTCTCCAGTTATATACAGGGGTGATCAGTGCGTTGGAAACAGAAATTTAATAACTTGAAAAGGAACACTTTTAAGAGAGATTCAGGCAGAGGTCATGGGTATCTAGAGGGCATTTTATTGTAGAATCTTGATGCTCATCACAGTAAAGAAGGACACTAAGAGGATTACAACAGAGATAGAGAGGAGGGAGGCAAAAGCCGATATTCTTGCTGCATACGTTTTCAAATTGGCTTGAGATAGAGGTATCAGTGCCCAACCCCAACTGTTCTTTTAAATCTTGTATTGACAAGTAAAACCTTTCCTACAGAGAAAAATTTGGAACATGTAATCCCTATTAGTAATGTCGAAGGCAGATATAACCCTGACAATTACAACCTGTTGCTCTTTTATCCATTTCAAAAAAAGATTTGGAATCTACTACACATGGAGAATTCGGGTGGAAACATCTTTCAACAGTTCAATTGTTACTTAAGTTGGCAACACTTTTTGATGGCACTAGTTTAAGGGCAATACACTTGTATGTTTCCGTGAAATGGATGAGATACAAACTTCATGGTAGTTAATACAAAAAGTATTCATGAGAAGAATAGCTTATTTATGGGAAAACATAGCAGAAAAATACACTCCAGTGTTTGGCAGGTCTTATATTTCGTCAAAAAGACAAGGAAATTGATTTTGATCCTAGCCTTTTGGTATGATCAGACATCAGCAGAACATTAGAAACAATTACTAGTATAGAAGCAGTAAGCAAAACACCAAGTTATGATTTTAGAATTATGGCATGTTTGTTATAAGTTTACTTGTAATTCAACAATCATGGACGCTAGAATATATTATTCTATATGTCAAAAAAGAGACTAGGAAAAGGCAGACAATGCTTTACTGTCTTATTTCTTTGGAGAGCAAGTCATCAAGAAATAATATTTTCTCAGATAATTTATACTGGAGAAAATGAAAATTTTAATCTCAATTTTGAATTTATTGCCCTTAGAATGAGATACTAGGCTTTAAATGAAATTCCAAATCCCTTCCTTATTTTTAGACCTATAGCTGGAATCTATTGAGGACTGCACACCTAAATACTAGACATTTTGGTTGTTCAGTTGCATAATTATGTTGTTGTTGTCCAATTACTCAGTCATGTCCAACTCTTTACAACCCCATGGACTGCAGCAAGCCAGGCTTCCGTGTCTTTTACTGTCTCCTGGAGTTTGAGTCGATGATACTATCCAACCATCTCATCCTCTGTCCTCAATCTTCTCCTCCTGCCCTCAATCTTTCCCAGCAGCTGTGTCTTTTCAAATGAGTCGGCTCTTCACATCAGGTGGCCAAAGTACTGGAGCTTCAGCTTCAGCATCAGTCCTTCCAGTGTATATTCAAGACTGATTTCCTTTAAGATTGACTGGTTTAATCTCCTTGCAGTCCAAGGGACTCTCAAGAGTCTTCTCCAACACCACAGCATAATTATGTGCTCACTAATATTTTCTGCTTTTCAGTTTTTCTAGTTCTTGGTCTTAGAGGTAGGTGGATTGATCAGCTTTATAGATTTAGAGAATGAAAACAATAAGCATGAATATCAAGGGGATGAGGAAAGAGATTTTAGAACATTTCTTGTAGATGTGATTTTAATTCGTATAGTAAATTATTTGATGTTAAAGTGTCAGTCACTCAGTCATGTCCAACTCTGCAGTTCCTTGGACCGTAGCCTGGGGCTCTCTGTCCATGCGATTGTCCTGGTAAGGAGCGGAGTGGGTTGCTGTTTCTTCCTCCAGGGGATCGTTCCAATCCAGGGATCAAACCCAGGTCTCCTGCATTGCAAGCAGATTCTTTCCCATCTGAGCCCCCCCAACTTTCAAAAGGGAAAATCTTATAAAATTCTATCTAAAGTAAAAATATTTTTAGAATGAAGGTTGTGGCCTATGAGCTCCTCTTTTCATAAAAACTTTCATCATCTTACATTTGTTCCTCAGTAGATCTGCAGGAAGAGACCTTATTATTTTGAAATTTCACAGGAATTTTGAAGTCTATTCCACTTTCATTGGTAGTTTGGGGAAAGAAAATTAAACAAGAAATTTTAACTGGCCCAGTGCATATATGCTTCATTTCACTGGCATCATCTGTATCAGCAGAGTTTATTCAGAAAAGCAAAATCATAATGGTCACTTAAAGGAAGCTATGTATGTAGATATTCAAAAGAATAAAAGAAAGTTGTTTGTTTGTTTGTTTTTGATTCTCAACAAGACTTTAAAAGGTTTTCTAATTACATGTTATGGTATATATTTGAAGACCTATGTCAAGATAAATGCTATCATACACATGCTCATGCATGCACATGTGCACACGTGCACACACACACATGTACTCACACACTCACATATAGAGACATATGGCATATTATGTTGTAGGTTGTCAGAGAACTTTTCTGAATTTCAAAATTTATCTCCCCTACCTTCCTAAACATTTCATCTAAAGCTAAGCTATCAGATTAAATTAAAAAGAAAAAAGTAGGTGACATCATGAAGAGAATTTAATGGCCATTGTCAATTTTAAGTGTATTAGAACCCTGACTTGGCAGGACTTAAAAAAAAATAACATTAAATGAAGCTGAGTTAGTGGGCCTGGCTCTGTCTGGTCTATGTAGAATCACTTGGGAACCGTCCAGCAAAAATATCTCTTAGAGAACAGCATGGTGTTAATACTGGGTGCCAACCCAAGACAGACACAAAGGACCCCTTCGCTCTTCACCAATAAGCCAACTGTTAAAAGATTAAACCATGTTGTGCAGATAACAAGAATTTAGGCACTGGCAGCAGGTGCTATACAAAGAAGCAGTTGGCAGTACAGTTCTTCTGTCTGACTAATTCCAGTCAAAACAATCTTCTTCCCAGTTGCATAGGAGAGTTCTGAGTGTGATGGCAACTTGGAGTTAGGAAGTTGACTAAGAGTGCTACTTTAAATGCTGAGTCCTGTGGGGAATGGATTAGTAGAATATAGTTTATCATTGTTCAGAAACTGTGAGAAATTCCCATCTAGAATCCAGTCACTACTGGCTAACTGGGGAATAAATCATCAAAGAACTCTAGGTCAAATCTGCTTATGTGGCAGGGTTACTGTATTTTTAAATTTTTATTTTCATGTATATGAGTCATATGACATTTTTGTCCATCATAGAATAATTATCAAATGTATTAGCCATACCCTTTTGTTATTGCCTGTTCACACTTGTAAAACATCACCTTTTAAATTATCATTTAACTTTTGTTTTTTAAAAAATCATTTGCTACTCAAAATCTAGTGTTAGCAAAGAGTTAGAATAGACATTTCAATATTAGAAAATTATTCAAATTGTTACTGAAGCAATATTATTTACTAAGTTTAAAGCATAAGTTGATATATTCTTATAATCCCATACAAATAAATATTAGTACTTAAAGTTAGCATGCTTTTTCAGGGAAAGTGATTATATAAGGTAGGAGGTAAAGTTTATTAAATATGAAGAATGAGAAAAGGCAAAGGAGAAAAGGAAAGATATACTCATCTGATGCAGAATTCCAAAGAATAGAAAGAAGAGATAAGAAAGCCTTCCTAAGTGAACAATGCAAAGAAATAGAGGAAAACAATGGAATGGGAAAGACAAGAGATCTCTTCAAGAAAATAGAGATACCAAGGGAACATTTCATGCAAAGATGGGCACAATAAAGGACAGAAATGGTATGGACCTAACAAAAGCAGAAGATATTAAGAAGAGGTGGCAAGAATACACAGAAGAACTATACAAAAAAGATCTTCATGAACCAGATAACCACGATGGTGTGATCACTCACCTAGAGCCAGACATCCTGGAGTCTGAAGTCAAGTGGGCCTTAGGAATCACTACAAACAAAGCTAGTGGAAGTGATGGAATTCCAGTTGAGCTATTTCAAATCCTAAAAGATGATGCATTCAATACACCAGAAATTTTGGAAAACTCAGCAGTGGCCACAGGACTGGAAAAGGTCAGTTTTCATTCCAATCCCAAAGAAAGGCAATATCAAAGAATGTTCAAACTACCACACAATTGCACTCATCTCACATGCCAGCAAAATAATGCTCAATATTCTCCAAGCTATGCTTCAACAGTACGTGAACCAAGAACTTCCAGATGTTCAAGCTGGTTTTAGAAAACGCAGAGGAACCAGAGATCAAATTGCCAACATCCACTGGATCATAGAAAAAGTAGGACAATGCCAGAAAAACATCTACTTCTGCTTCATTGACTATGCTAAAGCATTTGACTGTGTGGATCACAACAAACTGTGGGAAATTCTTAGAGGTGGGAGTACCAGATTGCCTTATCTGCCTCCTGATAAATCTGTATGCAGGTCAAGAAGCAACAGTTAGAACAAGATATGGAACATGAAACAATGGACTGGTTCAAAATTGGTAAAAGAACACTTTAAGGCTGTATATTGTCACCCTTCTTATCTAACTTATATGCAGAGTACGTCATGTGAAATGCTGGACTGGATGAAGCACAAACTGGAATCAAGATTGCTGGGAAAAATATCAATAAGCTCAGATATGCAGATGACACCACCCTTATGGCAGAAAGTAAAGAGGAAATAAAGAGCCTCTAACTGAAAGTAAAAGAAGAGAATGAAAAAGCTGATTCAAAACTCAACATTCAAAAAACTAAGATCATGGCCTCTGGTCCCATTACTTCATGGCAAATAGAAGGGGAAACAAACTTTATTTTCTTGGGCTCCAAAATCACTGCAGACGGTGACTGCAGCCATGAAATTAAAAGATGCTTGCTCCTTGGAAGAAAAGCTATGACTAAGCTAGACAGCATAGTAAAAAGCAGAGACATTACTTTGCTGACCAATGTCCATATAATCAAAGCTATGGTTTTTCCAGTAGTCATGTTTGGATGTGAGAGCTGGACCATAAAGAAGACTGAGCACCAAAGAATTGATGTTTATGAACTATGGTGTTGGAGAAGACTCCTNTTTGGAAAACTCAGCAGTGGCCACAGGACTGGAAAAGGTCAGTTTTCATTCCAATCCCAAAGAAAGGCAATATCAAAGAATGTTCAAACTACCACACAATTGAACTCATCTCACATGCCAGCAAAATAATGCTCATATTCTCCAAGCTATGCTTCAACAGTACGTGAACCAAGAACTTCCAGATGTTCAAGCTGGTTTTAGAAAACGCAGAGGAACCAGAGATCAAATTGCCAACATCCACTGGATCATAGAAAAAGTAGGACAATGCCAGAAAAACATCTACTTCTGCTTCATTGACTATGCTAAAGCATTTGACTGTGTGGATCACAACAAACTGTGGGAAATTCTTAGAGGTGGGAGTACCAGATTGCCTTATCTGCCTCCTGATAAATCTGTATGCAGGTCAAGAAGCAACAGTTAGAACAAGATATGGAACATGAAACAATGGACTGGTTCAAAATTGGTAAAAGAACACTTTAAGGCTGTATATTGTCACCCTTCTTATCTAACTTATATGCAGAGTACGTCATGTGAAATGCTGGACTGGATGAAGCACAAACTGGAATCAAGATTGCTGGGAAAAATATCAATAAGCTCAGATATGCAGATGACACCACCCTTATGGCAGAAAGTAAAGAGGAAATAAAGAGCCTCTAACTGAAAGTAAAAGAAGAGAATGAAAAAGCTGATTCAAAACTCAACATTCAAAAAACTAAGATCATGGCCTCTGGTCCCATTACTTCATGGCAAATAGAAGGGGAAACAAACTTTATTTTCTTGGGCTCCAAAATCACTGCAGACGGTGACTGCAGCCATGAAATTAAAAGATGCTTGCTCCTTGGAAGAAAAGCTATGACTAAGCTAGACAGCATAGTAAAAAGCAGAGACATTACTTTGCTGACCAATGTCCATATAATCAAAGCTATGGTTTTTCCAGTAGTCATGTTTGGATGTGAGAGCTGGACCATAAAGAAGACTGAGCACCAAAGAATTGATGTTTATGAACTATGGTGTTGGAGAAGACTCCTGAGAGTTTTTTGGACTGCAAGGAGATCAGACCAGTCAATCCTAAAGAAAATCAGTCCTGAATATTCATTGAATGGGCTAATGCTGAAGCTGAAGCTCCAGTACTTTGGCCACCTGATGCGATGAACTGACTTATTGGAAAAGACCCTGATGCTGGGAAAGATTGAAGGCAGGAGGAGAAGGGGACGACAGAGGACGAGATGGTTATATGACATCACTGACTCAATGGACATGAGTTTGAGCAAGCTCCAGGAGATGGTGAAAGACAGGAAAACCTGGTGTGTTGCAGTCTGTGAGGTCACACAGAGATGAACAGGACTGAGTGACTGAACAACAGCAGCAACAGATATGAAGAAGTAGAATTCTGACAGATGACACGAATGACTGTTCATTTAAACTAATAATCAAGTCTAAGTGAGAAATGTTAGAAGGCGCATAATACTGAGTGACTGAATAACAGCAGCAACAGATATGAAGAAGTAGAACTCTGACAGATGACACGAATGACTGTTCATTTAAACTGATAATCAAGTCTAAGTGAGAAATGTTAGAAGGCGCATAATACTTTTGGTGTTTGTCATCTTATAAACACATGGGACACAGAGGCAGTATCTCTCCAGTTTACCCCCTCCCTTCCATTCCGGCAACAATCACTGAAATCTCAACATGCTAATCTCTCCGTCATGTTTGTCTCTTTTCGACACCATGGACTGTAGCCCACCAGGCTTCCATGTCCATGGGATTCTCTAGGCGGAAATACTGGAGTGGTTTGCGATATCCTTCCTCAGGGATCTTCCCAAGCCAGGGATCTAATCCACATCTCCTACGTCTCCTGCATTGGCAGGCAGGTTCTTTATCACTAGTGCTGCTCCTATCCCTTAATTCTTATGAAGTTGTACAAACTCTCAACTGTTCTCCCTGCCTTTGATCTTTCCTATTGCAATCCATTATGTTTGCATTTGCCAGATCAACCTTTGTAAAATCTTCTGTTATACCATCACTCCTCCTAGAAAACCCCACTGACACCTAGTTCCATAGCATTACACTTGACCCCTGCTAAGTTTGGCCAAATTTAACTTTTGAGTCTTCTGTTAAATCCTAAGATATGTTGATTATACTAATTACTTTTGTTTGGAATGCCTTTTTTTTTCCTTCTTTATTCTTGTCGAACTGCTTCCATCCTTCAAGACCTGGTCCAAATGTTACCTCTTTCAAGATGTTTCACTTTTTGTTGCTCCTGTAGAAATGAGACTACCATTCTTTGCATCCTATAGCAGTATTTAATCATCCAAAATGGAGCTTAACATAAAATTGTGCATGTGTGCCCATGTGTGTATGTTATTGCCTCTATGCATGTAAATTTATTTAAGGCAGGAAAATGCTTTATAATATTCCATATCACACAGTTCAGGGCCTTCTGTATCAGAGCTGGTGTTCAACAATTATTAATTTAATTGAGTAAGTGGGATTAGGTACTACTGTTTCAAAAGAGACCTTCTCAATGAAAAACATGTTCAAGATTAATCTATTTTGGGTAACTATGCTGAGGAAGTTTGACTTTCAGACTGTAAATTAAAAACTTGTTTCTTTTCATGGTATAGGTGGACCCCAATATTGTCCTTCATGCCTCTGTTTCCATCATAAAGCAGAGTTTCTCAAGCAGTAAAGAGAGCAGTGGGAGCCAGATAGTGCCATCGACCCTGTGGCTGATCACAAAGGTATCCACGAATGTCTGCTCTCTCTGAGTCACTTCCTGGGCTCACTGGCTCACTTTGCTGCTCCATTTCCTGACACTCTCCCTCATATAAGCTTGCAACTGAAAGCACTGCAGTTGTTGACTGTTGTGAATCTGTGATCTCCTCTTAATCTGTATAGTGTAGAGGACTCTGACATGAACATTCAACTCACGTTTAGATGGGCTGATTAGTTAGTACTCCAGAATGTTATGTAAGCTAGCATAAGGCTTTGCTATAGTCCTCAGACTCATCATTTTCATGAGGTTTGTCTGAATATCATTTGCTTCCACTCCTTAGTCTTTATTGTTGAGGTTCACAGAGCCTGGTGAATCAGTACGATATAGTGATAGAGTAAGACCATACTCCAGTTTTAGTTTTAGTTTTAAAACTATTAGTTTTAAGAGAAATCCCTGAGTATAAAATGTGAACAATGCTTAACACAAAACCTATGTCTTGGCATTATTTTTTTAAACTTTATTCTTACATTATTGAATCAGTTTTAAGTTGACTATATATAATTGCTCTCCCCTTCCCTTTTACTATTGAAATACATTTTATGATTGCCACCAAATATTTATGACTGGAAAGAGATGATGCAGCTTGTTTCTACCCTTCTCCTGCCTCCCTTTGTCTCCTCCCTGGAGACTATTTTGGCTTCTTCCTAGCACTTCCATGGAGAAGGAAATGGCAACCCACTCCAGTATTCTTGCCTGGAGAATCCCATGGACAGTGGAGCCTGGCAGGCTACAGTCCATGGGGTTGCAAGAGTCAGACACGACTGAGCGACTTCACTTTCAGTGAGTGCAGAGTCACTCAGGCCAGTATGTTGCTACTTAGTTTAGAGGGTAGGAGAGATTGAAATTATTTTATCAAATGAAATTTTGAATTACTCTTAACTATTAATTTTGCTTTTCACAGAGCTAAAACAAAAAATTAGAGTAATTGAGACACAAAGATACTAAAAAAATATTATCCACTTCATTGACAAAGGCAGAATGAGATTAGGTATTTCTTAAATTTGCTTCCAACCTGGAGACTATCTTAACTACTAGTTGTTTTTATTAATATGTTGTATTCTGTTTCTGATTTAGAAATAATATGGCCATTTTGTTAAAAATATGTTAAACATTGTATACACATTTATTATCTCTTTTAATCTCATACAATAAATTATGCAAATTTTCATTATACAGCTAGTAGGTGACAGAGGAAAGATTCTTGGTCTGTCTAACTTCAAAACTTATGCCATTTTACTGCATTTCAATATAAAACACTTCTCTATATCTGACCAATGTATGAGCATTGATGGAAATGTTTTAGTTTTAGCATGACCACTGAATACCAGTGTGACCTCAAGTAAGTCATATACCATATCTGGGCCTTAGTTTTCTGGTAACGGAGTTGGACCAGTTGATATGGAAGATTATTTTTCCAGATCTCATATTCTCTAATTCTTTGGCATCTCTTTCTAGAACTTCATGATATCAAAAATCTTGTACTTATCTAAAAATTTTCCTGAAAGAATTTAAATGCTTGCTGCAAAGAGTATAAGTTTTGGAGTTAGGTCAGAATTAGAATCATTTCTGTAATCTTGGGAAAGTTACTTAGCTGCACTGAACCACAATTTTCTTATATATAAAATGAAGTTAGTCCCATTGGTCTTGCATAGTGGCTATGGTGATTGAGAAACTGTTTGAAGTTGAAGCATACTATCTGGTATACAGAAAGTGCTTAATAAGTGGTGATTCTTTTTCCTCACCCCAAGGAATTCCCTTTCTCTATAGACAAACATGTTCAAATGAGGATTCCATTCAGTGCTAATTAGAACAAAAATTTACAAAAATACTTTTTCCCCTAAGTCATTGTGTAGTTTTTTCTCATACAACAAAACCATGAGAAATAAAAGTAACATGTTAAAAGGAAAACAATTTTGAAAATCTTCTAAGAATTAGACTTCTATCCTTTTTTTCCAAAATAAATTAGTTTACCTGTTAAAACAGAGAAGTTTCCATGCCATAAATCCTCAATATGTGTAAATAAATTCCTCAGTGGTTGTCTCTTATTTAAAATGTTGTGTCAATTTACTAAGTAAGAAAATTGTTAAATGCTCAGTCAAGCAATATTCTCAATCAACTTCCTTATCAGAGAATCGTAACATTTAAAATGAAAGTAGTTCATAAACCACCTTAAAATGTTTAACCCATGGTACTTAGACCCAGAATAAAACTTTAAATTGGTACCAGAGGTTAAGGATTTGTTTCAATCTTTTCACTTCACTGCCTTTATTTATTATTTTTTTTTCTGTGCATACATATTTCTAGTAAGCTCTGTAGTTATAACAAGTGACACGTAATGGACCCCAAATCACTACACTGTGAAATATGCACAGAAAAAAAGGACAAATGAAGATATCAAGGTCTGTTTTATTTTGCGATGAACTGTAAAATGCCACCCTTGTCCAACAGAAGATCACTGATTCCGAGCAGGGCTCACGGGCTGCTAAGTTGTGGGTAATGTTTCACTTTCGGCAACTGTTAATATCCGAGTTTATCCAGGCATAATGACCTCACTATTTGTGACACATTGTTGAATTTTCTGGTTCTTTTAACTTATTTAGACCTTTCTCCCCCCATTTCTATTCATTGGAAGACTGGAATGATCCTGAGCCAAGCAATAACTCAAAGCTGTCTAGCTATTGGTCATCCAATCAGAGTCAAGGCTACTGACGGAACATCACTACAAGGATACAAATTAATCCTACAGAAAAGGTAATGTTTATGAGCTATGTACCTGAAAAAAAGAAATGTTAATTTCAAGATTCCCGAGCAGTCGAATGATCATGCTTCCTGGCTTAGATGGAATATTCATTATGTTTTAAATTTGTGTTCAAAATATCAATATTAACTTTTCTAAAATAAGCTTGAAAACATATGCCACTTAATTAGAGTGTGTCTTAGATATTTTTAAAACTGAAAAGTTGCCTTCAGTATACATCTGTTGTAGACAAGCTGCTGCTTTATTCTGTAATTATTGGAACTCATTTCTTTGTATCCATTTTGGTTATTAATTTAAGAATTTAATGTATTATGTGTATTTCTAACCTTTTCTCCGTCTTCTGAATATGAAATGTTGAACAATGAAGGAAAAATCAAGGAGACAAAAAAGTTCTGGCTAGTAAGGCTCCAAAAGTGTCATTCTTGTTTGTTTTTTCTGACTTGGAGGATGAAATTAAAAATAGATTTAGAAGGAAAAATTAGCAATAAGGAAGAAAGGTGATTTATCTCCAACCACTTGGAAATATCATTTCCTAAATCTGTTTTCTATTTCATTTGTCTTTTGATTTTACTTAGTGTTTATAAAAACAAGTCCTATTGTATTTCAAGACTATTAGCCAACTACTCTGGCTGGATAGACAATTAGGATGTGCTTAGGGCTAAAGCCAGAACTAGGGCATTTAGGCACCAGAGAAAGTTTGGCTCAGCCACAAATATAGAAGGGAAATTTTCTCTAACATGCAAAGCATACTGTCCAACAGGTATTAGAATATTACATAGTGGTTTAAGAACATGATCTACAGAGTCAGATTTCGACATATAAATCCTAGCTGTAACACTTACTCTAACAACAACAACAAAAATTCTGAGCCAGACACTATTTTAAGTCATTTATACTGTATTTTTAGATTTAAACTTAACAACACTTGATAAGGTAGGTAGCATTACTATCCTTACAGGTGGGAGATTGAAATACAGAGTTTAATCACTTACTCAAGGTCATATCTAAGTGACTGGGGAGGAATGCAAAGTCAAGCAACTGTAATCTACAACTCACTCTTAGCCACAAAACTATATAGTCTGTAGGTCAAAATCCAATCATGCAATTGCCAATGAGTACCAAGTGTGGTAGTAGATACCTCAGAGAATGAGTAGGGTACATTAATTGAAACACTCAAGCAGAAGGAAGAGAGGGACAGTAGCTTGCTATCACACAAACTGGCCAGTGTGGGTAGAGTCCTAAACACATAGTTCCCAAGGAGGAGCAAACAAACCCAAAGCAAGTCCCAGGCTGATGTGGTGCTATACGTGGAGTAGCTGACAAGTTTGATGGGGCAGAATCAATGCTGTAAACTGGAAACTCACAAAGCATCAAGTTGTAAGTGCAAACCATGGGACATGGAGCCAGAGATGCTTCAGCTAACTTAGTCCAGGGTTATAATAAAGAGAAGAATCAGTCAATTGTAACAGACCTAGAAATGATACAGATTATAGAATTAATACACAGGTCATTAAAACAGTTGTTATCATTGTATTCCATATATTCAGGTAGCTAGAGGAAAGATTGAACATGTTAATAGAGACACAGAACATATAAAAAGATTCAAATCAAATTTTTAGATATGAAAACTTCAATGTATGACTTGAAAAATATGCTGAATTTGTCTAATAGCAGATTAGACATTGTGGAAGAAAATTTTAGTGAACTTAGGTACCAAAAGAAACTATTCATAGTGAAAACCAGAGAGGAAAAAAATATGGATCGAAGAAAAATGAACAGAGCACTGTTGGTTGTGAAAAGCTTCAGATGGCCTAATCTCAGAATAATTAGAGTCTCTGAAGGGAAGAGCAGGGAACAGAAAAATATTGGGAAAAAATGATGTCTTCTAAAAATATAGGACAAAAAATTTCAAAAATTTGTGAAAACTACAACCACACATCCAAGAAGTTCAACAGATTTTAAGCATAAGAAACACTAAGAAAAACCAAGAATAATCATAATCAAATTCCTTAAAATTAGTGATAAAGAGAAAAATCTTAAGAGTACACAGAAAAGGCATATTTATTACGTACAAAAGGAATAAAGATAAGAATGACAGCAGATTTCTTGTTGGTAACAATAAGAGTGAGAAGAAAGTGGAAGAATATTTTTAAAAGCTTAAAGAACAAAAAACCCAACCTATCAACATAGAAATCATTTCCCAATGAAAATGTTAATATCTTTTAAATATTAAGGCAAAGAAAAAAATTCAGATATTAGCCAGAAACTGAAAGAATTTATTACCAGCAGACCTAGAGAACAAACATTGTGTTTAAAGAATTCTTTTAAGCTGAAGAATATTGGTATCAGATGAAAATGAAGAACACTGGGAATAATAACCACATAGACAATATAAAGATCTCATTTTTTATTTGTCTCTTTAAAATATAATTTTTTGTTTAAAGCAAAAAATAGTAATATATTATGGAGAGAAAAATGTGTAGATGCAAAATATATGAAGTTAACGGTACAAATACCAATAGGAGGAATGGAAGAAAGATTCTCATACTGTATTTGTCAAGTGGTATGATATCCAGTGGCTCAGCAGTAAGAATCCACCTGCAATGCAGGAGATGCAGGTTCAATCTCTGGGTCAGGAAGATCCTCTGGAAAAAGAAATGACAACCCACTGCAAAATTCTTGCCTGGGAAATCCCATGGACAGGGGAGCCTGGCAGGCTACAGTCCATGGATCACAAAAGAGTCAAACATGACTTAGCAACTAAATAACAACAATGATATCAACTGAAAGTAGACTGATAAGTTAAGGATGTCCTATAAGTTAAACAGTATCCTATTTCAATAATGAATAGAACATGTGAGGAGGAAACTGTGAGGATACAGAAGACTGGGACAACACTGTCAATCAACTTGACCTAATTGATATTTATTGAAGCACATACCCAAGAACAGCAGAAGACATATTCATTTAAAGGAACAGTATATTAAATCAAATGGAGTATATTCTAGCTATAAAACAAGTGTCAATACATTTAACAGAATTTAAATATTATAAAAAGGATTCTCTGGCCATAATAGAATTATACTAGAAATCAGATAGATTTCACAACAAGGTCCTATTGTATAGCACAGGGAACTTTATTTAATATCCTGTGATAAGCCATAATAGAAAAGAATATAAAACAGAAAGTATATGTGTATGTATAACTGAATCACTTTGCTGTACATCAGAAGTTAACGTAACACTGTAAATCAACCACACTTAAATTAAAAAAAAAATAGCAGATAGCTTTCTGGAAAACCCTCAAGTATCTGGACATAAGTAACACATTTCTAAATGACCCAAGAACCAAAGAAGAAATCAAAATGGAAGTTAGCAAGGATTTTTGAACTGAATGAAAATGAAAATACACCTATTAAAAACTGTGGGATGCTGCCCAAGAAGTTCTTAGATGGAAATTTATGTAAATACTTATATAAGGAAAGAAGTGAAAGTGAAATTTGCTCAGTTGTGTCCAACTCTATGACTATAGAGTCCATGGAATTCTCCAGGCCAGAACACTGGAGTAGGTAGCCTTTCCCTTCTCCAGCAGATCTTCCCAACCCAGGAATCAAACCAGGGTCTCCTGCATTACAGGCGGATTCTTTACCAACTGAGCTAAGAAGAAAGATAGCAAATCAGTGACCTCAGCTTCCATTTTGAGAAGCTAGAGTAAGAAGAGCAAATCAAACTCAAAGTAATCAGAAGACAGAAACAATAAAAGTTAGAGTAGAAATCTATGAAATAAAAAATAGGAAAAAAAAGAGAAAAATCAACAAAATCAAAAGCTGTTTTTTAAATTCAAAGATGAAAGAAACTGCTAAACCTCTAGCCAGATTGCTTAGGAAATTAGCCTCCCAGGATCCTCCATCCATGGGATTTTCCAGGCAAGAGTACTGGAGTGGGTTGTCGTTTCCTTCTCCAGGATTGAACCTGGGTTTCCCGTATTGCAGGCAGACACTTTACCCTCTAAGCCACCAGGGAATGGAGATGATTAAAGACCAGTTTCTTCAAGGGCACAAATTGTCAATGTCTACTCAAGAAGAAGTAGGTAAGCTGAATAGTCCTGGATCTCTTAAAGAAATTAAATTTTTAGTTAAAAACTTTCCCACAAAGAGAACCTCAGATTGAGATGATTTCACTAGCTTCACTTGGAAATTCTTTCAAATAAAGCCAAGTCTCCATTTCCTTACATAGAAAATAGAAGAGGGAATACTTCCTAGCTAATTCTATGAGGCCAATATTATTCTGAAAGCAGAAATCAGAGAGACATTAAAGGAAAAGAAAATCATAGACCAATATCCCTTGAGAACATAAATGCAAAAAAATTCTTAACATTTTAACAGGTTGAATACAGTAAAAAAAGACAATATATCATGACCAAGCAGTGTTCATCCCAAGAGAATGAAGTTGAAAATCAGTGTAAATCACTCAATTGGCAGACTGAAAAGGAAAAAAATCACAAACCTCAAATTGATATAGGAAAAGCTTTGAACAGAGGTCAGAACCCCTTCCTAATAGAAAGTTTTCTATTCAGAAAACTGAATAGAAGGGAACTTTGTCAATATGACAAAGGGCATCTACAAAAAAAACCATACAGCTAACATATTTAATGATGAAAGACTAATGCTTCCTCCTAAAGTCAAAAACAAGGCAAGGTTGTCCACTTTCATGTATTCAGCATTGCATATAAAACAATAGCCAGTATAATAAGAAAGGGAAAAGAAATAAAAGACATCTAGATATGAACTGAAGAAGTAAGTTCAGTTCAATTCAGTCGCTCAGTCATGTCCGACTCTTTGCGACCCAATGAACCGCAGCACAGCAGGCCTCGCTGTCCATCACCAGCTCCTGGAGTCCACCCAAACCCATGTCCATTGTGTCGGTGATGCCATCCAACCACCTCATCCTCTGTCATCCCCCTCTCCTCTTGCCCTCAATCTTTCCCAGCATCAGGGTCTTTTCAAAGGAGTCAGCTCTCTGCATCAGGTGGCGAAAGTATTGGAGTTTCAGCTTCAACATCAGTCCCTCCAATGAACACCCAGGACTAATCTCCTTTAGGATGGACTGGTTGGATCTCCTTGCAGTCCAAGGGTCTCTCAAGAGTGTTCTCCAACACCACAGTTCAAAAGCATCAATTCTTTGGCTCTCAACTTTCTTTGTAGTCCAATTCTCACATCCATACATGACCACTAGAAAAACCATAGCCTTGATTAGATGGATCTTTGTTGGCAGAGTAATGTCTCTGCTTTTTAGTATGCTATCTAGGTTGGTCATAACTATCCTTCCAAGGAGCAAGTGTCTTAATTTCATGGCTGCAGTCACCATCTGCAGTGATTTTGGATCCCAGAAAAATAAAGTCAGCCACT